>JANHFT010008080.1:193340-206774 GCA_032467955.1 Pseudoxenodon macrops | reverse complement strand
CCCGCTTCCCTCCTCCAACTCCTCCTCCTCCATTTTCTCCTCCTCCTCCTCCTCCTCTACCTTTCCTCCTCCTCCTCAACCTCCTCCACCTTCCCTCCTTCTCCACTTCCACCTCTCCTCCTTCTTCTCTTCCTCCTCCTCCTCCTCCACCACATTTCCTCCTTTTTCTCCTCTCCTCCTTTACCTTCCCTCCTCCAACTCCTCCCCCTCCCTCCTCCTCCTCCTCCTTTTTCTCCTCCTTCTCCTCCTCTACCTTTCCTCCTCCTCCACCTCCTCCACCTTCCCTCCTTCTCCTTCACCACCTCCTCCTCCACCTTTTCTCCTCCTCAGTGGTGGGTTGCTACCGGTTCACACCGGTTCAGGAGAACCAGCAGTGGTAATTTGGCCAGCGTCTCTGAACTGGTAGTGACTTCTGGCTGGCCACCACCCCGAACCGGTCCCCATTCTGATGCTCGCCCTGCCCGCCTTCACCATCTGCAGCCACAGAACTACCTCATCCTGCCTACATGGCCACGTGGTACAAAGCTTGCTGGACTGGGTGGCCCCCTCCCCACCTCCCATCATCTCCCAAAGCAGTCGCTGTTGCAGCTGTGGTGGGGACAGGGGGTGGCAGCCTGGCAAGCTTGCAAGGTTGGTGGCCTTGGGCTGGCGGCTTCACTCTCCCCATCGCCACTGCCCTCTCCTGCCAAGGCTGCCACTACCATCTCCTGCCGCCACCACTCTCAGTCCCAGTGCAGAGACTGCAGCGTCTCCCCAAAGGGCCACCTGCCCACCCCTTCTCTCACTGCCGCTGCTGGGGCCAAGACTGCTGCGCTGCTGTGCTGCACGTGGGCAGCCCTGGGAGCACGGGTAGATGTCCCAGGGCTGCAGCATAGCGAAGCAGCAGTCTCAGCTCCAGTGCGGCATCTCCCCCCAGGGCCACGCGCCATCAGCCTTGCCTTCGGAGGCACGTGCCATGGAAGATCTAGAAGGTAATGCCAACGCTGGTAGTGGGGGAGGGAGACTTGCTGCGCTCAGCCGAAGAGCTGCCTCGGGGGGGGGCATGACTAGGCTTACTCGCCTTTTGGGCCTGGAGTGCTTGGCCTCGGGGGGACGCGCTGCTTTCTTCCTTCTCCCACCACTGCTGCTGTGGAGCTCAGCGGATCACTTTGTCCCACCCAGACCAGGTGTGTGTGTGAGAGAGAGAGAGTGAGAGTTAGCAGGGGATGGGGCAGGAGGGCCATGAGATGGGCATCTTACCAGAGACTGGCAGCTCCGTCGTGTCTGTCAGCCGTTGTGTGCAGGGAAAAACCTTGCACAGTAAAGAAAAACTTTTCGTGAGTGCTTGAAGTTGTTAATTGCCTCGCACTCTTGAGAAGTTTTTCTTTGCTTTGCAAAGTTTTTCCCTGTACACCACGGCTGAGAGACGTGACGGAGCTGCCAGCCTCTGGTAAGATGCATGTCTTGCAGTTGGGCGCAATTTGGGATTGGCAGGTGGGGCAGGGGATGAGGCGGGGCCACTAAATGAGGGGAAATTTCCTACCATTTCCTGTGGCCGTGGCTTTGTGGGGATGTCATGTGACTGACCGGCCGTGAGTGATGTCAAGTTTGCCATGCCCACTCAGTCACATGTCCCCCCCACCTAGCCATGCCCACCGAACCGGTAGTGGAAATTTTTGAAACCCACCACTGCTCCTCCTTCTCCTCCTCCTCCACCAGAGGTGGGTTCCTCTCTGTTCTATCCGGTTCAATAGAGTAGGTAGTGACTCCACGATGACGTCACAGAGCCGGTTCCTTCGGTGTCTCCATGGGCGCCATTTTGGATTTTGCTTCTGCACATGCGCAGAAGCTATTTTTTATTGCCGCGCGTTGTGTGCGTGCTCTCTCGAGGCACAACCCTGAGCGAACTGGCAGTAAGAAGATTCAGAACCCACCTCTGTCCTCCATCCTTCTCCTTCTCCTCCTCCTCTTTCTTCTGCTTTCTTTTTTCTTCTCCTTCTCTTTCCAATTATGGAAGAGTAGAAGAAAGGAACAGCTGTGAGGGAGTGGAAGACCAAAATAACTGAGAGGTGTAATCCTCAACCGAGGCCGGAAATGGAACAAGGGCTTAGGTCTATTACAGTGATGGCGAACCTATGGCACACGTGCCACAGGTGGCACGCATAGCCATTTCTGAGGGCACGCGAGGTGCTGCCCTGTTAGCTGCAGTGCGCTTGCGCATGCTGGCCAACTGATGGCCAGCTGATTTTCGGCCTTGATTTTCAGCCATTTTCTACCCTATGGAGGCTTCAGGACGCTTCCCTGAAGCCTCTGGAGTGTAAAAAACGACCCAATGGGCAAACCGGAAGTGACTTCTGGTTTGCCTGTAGGGCAGTTTTTCGTCCTCCTTCAGGAAAGGCTTCCCGGAGGGTTTAAAACGGTCCAGCAGGCAAATCAAAGTCACTCCTGGTTTGCCCATTGCATCATTTTTTACCCTCCAGAGGCTTCAGGAATCTTCCCTGAAGGCTCAGGAGGCTTCAGGAGGCTTCCCTGAAGCCCCCGGAGGGTTTAAAACGGCCCAGCAGGCAAATCGAAATCACTTCCGGTTTGCCCTTGGGTCGTTTTTTAACCTCCGCAGGCTTCAGGACGCTTCCCTGAAGCCCCTGGCCCAGAGGGTTAAAAATGGCCCAACAAGCAAATTGGAAGTCCGTTCCCGAACTTCCAGTTTGCCCGTAGGGTCGTTTTTCGCCTTCAGGAGGCTTTCCTGAAGCCTCTGGAGGGTGAAAACGGACAAAATGGAAGTCCTGTTGGGCTGTTTTTCCCCTCTGGAGGGCAAAAAACGTCCCAATGGGTTGGGGACATGCACAGTGCAGTGTGTGTGTGGGGTGTTGTGTGGCAGCATGCGTGCGCGCGCTAGCGCACGCGCTGCCTTTTTTGGCAATCAAGAAGAAAAAGGTTCGCCATCACTGCCTTAGAGAGTTTATATTACCGATAGTTAAAAACAAAATCCTTAAAATGTGAACATAAACTGGGAAAATGGTACTTCTTTAATTCTTGGAGCTTATATTTTATAAACCTATTACGTTATTACCCAAAACTCTTTTTAATTTAAGGAAACTAGATGAAGATATCTCAAATTCAACATCAAACGCAATAAAAACCATAATCTACTTTGCCTCAACAAAGTGTACAAAGTGGATCAGAATTACGTATATTAAAGTTGCTCTTTAATCATTGACACATTTTGAAGTTTTATTTTTCCAATCCAATTGAATTTTGGAAAGAAATTATGCAAAGGGCCCTGCAGCTTTACCTGTCTGTTACCTGGATAACACTGAAAATTGAACATGATTTATTTATTATTTTTAGTTAGTTAGTTTGTCAAGCATGTATGAGATAGCAAGTATAAGTATGAACATAATATATAAACGTGTAAGTATAAACAGGTATAGGTATGTACATGAGAAATGAGTATGAATAAATGGGAACAGTAGGACAGGGACAGTAGATATGCTGGTGCGCTTATGCACGGTCCCTTACAGATCTCTTCGGAATGGGCTGAGATCCACGGTAGACAGTTTAAGGTTAAAGTTTTGGAGGTTTGAGGATGTAACACAAGAGTCAGGTAGTGCATTCCAGGCATTGACCACTCTTACTGAAATCAGACACATGCAAACAGTTGCAACATGTTAACTTCGTTATGCAGGAAAAATATAGATGCTTCTTATGAACGCTGTTGGTAAAAAGGTTAGAAAGAATTCGAAAAGCTTTGTTCTGCTTATTTTTTCTACCTTATGTTTTTGCTTCCAATGAAGAAAAATAGCCTGTTTGACCATCTGCTGAAATATTAGTTTTCAGTTTGCAGCATTTGTACCATAACTACTCAAACTCAGATGTAGTTGAGATGATTGTAGAAATTTTAGTTAAATCTTTAAACTTTAGTGTGAATGATTAATATAATAGCTGTATTGTATGTCTTACACAAAATCGTACTTTATAATGGCTGGGGCCCAGATTCTTCAATTGAGTAATGGTGAGGCCTAAAACATAAAAGGTTAATAATTACATTGCTGAACTATTACTTGCAACATAACTTTAATGGAGATTTCCTCCAGCTTGGTTTTTGTCTAGAGAATGAGGAAGAATGGTAACAGCAAAGGCTCCCCTAAACGTTGTTACTGACATAACTTACAAATGTGAAGTTAATAACTGGTTTTGTACAGGTTCCTAGCCAAAGTTATGGTCGGTAAAATTGTTTTAAAAACTGGACAAACCAGTTGATTATGTTACTTTCCTTTAATGGGTCAAGAAAATTGACATGTCATTTTGCTGGAATACATTTTTGGCAAGTAGGGATATGTAGCTATTGAAATTTGATCTGGGATGTACAGCTTCTTTAAGATGGCACTGACAGGAACAGTGAACGTGTCTACATTAAATCTTACGTTCTTTTCATTTGTGAATCCAAATAGCTACATTTTCCTATTAATAATATAGTCAGAATGAAAAAAATATTAAGACATTTCACAAACAGCACTGCAATAACAAATTTGCTTGGGTCAGTTTTTGCAAACTGTAGTTAAATGAATTTAAATGCATGGATGGATTTCTAGAAGAAATTCGTTTTGTAAAACTTTAGAATTGGCTATAATTTCATATCATCATCTATGTCCCTAAGACTGAGAATCTTGTTAATAACTGCAAAAAAGATAGCTATTCAACTAGCTGCATTTGTAAAGTTGTTTTCCTTGACAATTTACCAGGTTTATTTTTTAAAATACCTTATTTTTAAAGCTATAGATGATTATTAGAACTGTCAATATTTTACATTCTTGTGAATATGCCTTTTGAAACATTTTGCAATTGATTTTTCATAGATTGATTATGAACAATGTATACATCCATTGTGCCATCCAGATCCTCAAGAAACTGATTCTTCTGACAGACCAGCTAAAAAAGGAAAATCAAGTTTAAAAGACATTCATTCATGTGAGCATCTCTTTGAAGGAACTTCATATACATTAAAGAAATCAGACCATCAAAGAAAGAATGTTTCTATAAATGATATAGATGCTACTTCTGAGTGCCAACCATTTTTAAAAGGAATGCAACAGAAGATGCACAGGTATAATAATTGGTTAAATACTTGAATGGAGTATTAAGTATTTTTTTCTTTGGGAAAGGCAATTTTATTTTTATATGTTTAGGGTACTTAAAATATACAATTCCAGTTTAAAATTTAAGTAAGTTTAAACATTGGTAATTCTAAATAATTTCTAGAGGAATTCCCATTTTAGTTAATTACAAGAAAAAGTTTTGAGGCGCTTTCAAAATATGTTTTGTAATTTCAAACCATTTATTTGTCGGCAGATTTAATGATAAAGATAAAGAATATGAATCTTTGCAACTGGGAATTTGCACATATCATTGCTCATCTTCAGCTGCAAATACCAAAATTGAGCAAGTGAGGAAGAGCCAGAGGATTGCCAAGAAAACCAGTAAGTATTGTTTTTAATGGTCTGTTTATAGCTAGAAGGCAATTTACTTTTGTTTAATATGTTACTGTGGCAAAGTGTATGAGTTCATATTACAGTGTACAACTTTGTATTAAAATGTGAATTTTTAAAAAAGTTTGCATTGTTTTGGAGGAAATGGTTTAAAGTAACAGTAGAATTAAGACAAAGGAAGATTTATTTTTTCAGACTGAGATGCAAAAGCAATCAGCAAAAATGCTTTCAGATTATAGTGTACTTTAATATGTCATCTTCTATCAAATCTGAATGGTAAATTCTAGTGATCTGCATTTAATCCCTATTTATCCAAGGACACACAAGATTGTCTAGATAACTTGTACGATTACGGTAGATAAAAAGTTTAGCAGTGGAAGTGTGGCTCACTATAGATGTACTGTACTGTAGTTGTGATTTGAGAACCATACATCCCACTCCAACACTGGCAAACTTTTTATCTAGCAATTTCCCATCAAATCTGAATGATAAATTCTCATAATGTGCATTATTATTCTCATAATGTGCATTAAATCCCTATTTATCCAAGGACACACAAGACCAGTCCAGATAACTTTTATGTTTAGATAAAAAGTGTTGGAATGGGATGTATGGTTCTCAGATCACAATTACAATATGTCTATAGGGGGCTACACTCCCAGAATCTATGACAACTTATTATGGGACAATTCACTGTGGGTCAAGAGTTACACTAATATCAAATAAATGGTGGAATAGAATCATAAAAGAAAGAATGCAAAAGGAAGGCAGAATGAAATGTGAATGACAAACATTAAGGTATTTTTATTTATTTTAAATAATTAAATTGCATTGTTAAATTGTCCCGTGGTGAGTTGACAGTGGCAAGTTGGCCATGGCAAGTTGACTGCAGTTGGTTGGCTGTGGCGAGTTGTCCCATTCCGTTTCAGGATTAGCTCTGTTTGCAGTTCATTCCTTTGGGGAGTTAAAAACACAGCATTAATAAAAGTTTTTTCATCCCAACCACCATATAACTGTTCTCTTGTAGGCTTCACTTAGCATATTATCAGATATATGAATAACATCAGTTGATGCTTTATTTAGTATATGTCATTTTAACTTTATATATTACTACATATACAGTAACCTTATATATTAATACCTACTCTGTGACAAGTAAGCAAGCAAGTATTTTTAATTCCTTACAGATGGAAAGTCAGTAACTCTTGATGTTATCCAACAGAGTTCTTCCATAAAATGTTTTGGAAACAAAATATAAAATAATGAAAAATATGGCAGGTGTCCAAATAGAAAACCATTTTGTTTGTTTCTCCTTTAAAATGTATTAAGAAGGCCAGGTGATTGCATAATAAAAGTTTTGTGTGGAAGTAAAACAATCTACTGAGAGACATGAGTTGTGCTGCTTAACTATGTATGCAAATGTAAAATGTCAATTATATTTCTTGTTACAGTTTGCATAACAAATTAGAAGCAGGAGAACTGTTACATCTTTACACATTTCTAAAACAAAAACACATGTTGTTATGATTCATGCCATTTAATGCCATTTAAAAAAATTTATTTGTTCCATTTTTATTTTATTTCTCAGGAAAGCAGACCATTTTTAATTGTTACTACAGTGATTCCTCAGGTAATTACATTTCGCTGTCTGTAATCAACAGAAGAGATGGTTTTGGTCAGACATTGTTGCATAGAGCTGCTACAGAAGATGACCTAGATGGTGTATGTGCAATGATAAAAGCTGGTGCAAATGTTAATGCCCAGGACTATGCAGGTAAGTATAATATCCAACACAAATGTAGTTTTATAAAAATTTCAGAATCAATCTTATTTCATTGAAGGTTCATGAACACCAGATTTCATTTTGTTCAGTGAAACTGGTGTTCAGCTTCAAACTGCAATAATTGTTTCTTTAGATGTAAACTTTCCTGCAACACTTTAAAAGTTGCTATAAGTGAAAACAGAATATAGGCAGGCAAACAGACTGACAAGCAGATTATTCTCCCTATAATTATACATTCTGACATATTTTAGAATAAATGGGAGTACCTTGCTTTGTTTCAAAATGAACAAGTTGAGTGGCTAAGCAAAACTTAGTCTTCATAACAATACTTAAATGAGTATAAAACAGTATTAAACAGACTTTTTAAAAAATTGATGGAAATATTTCAGTATCTAAATTGTACTAGAATGGAAATTAAGTCAGTATAACATAATTATGTAATATTGACTTTGGGCCACTTGGAAAAAATAATGTATTTTTCATTTCTATAGGTTGGACCCCATTACATGAATCCAGTTTGGCTGGTTCCTTTGAAATATCAAATGAACTTTTAAAAGCAGGAGCTGATGTTAATTGTAAAGGCTATGAGCAAGTAACGCCATTACATGATGCTGTTAAAAATGGGCACTACAAGGTATAATTTCTATCCCTGAAAGTATTCTATAAAATGTTTTGCATGATGCTTTGGCACGTCACACTGCATGTTTCCTTACTTATGCTCACAGTGATGTCTGTCCATCATGTTCGAAGAAGACCTTGACATCTAACAGATTGTGGGCTGCCCACGATGTGTCCGCAGGTGGCTGGTATGGCCTATACAGGCACAAAATATTCTGCCACATGTCGGGCAGATGTTGTGAGCACCATTGTTGCAGCATTTGCAGTTGTGGCTTTGCGGAGTGCTCACAGTAATTTATGTTAGAAATTTATGCATAAAACTTATGCTCACCGTAATTAAGAACTAACACCCCAAATTTAGTGTTTTCCAGATAAATTGAGCTTATATAATTCCCAGTAAACATATATTTCTCTCTGCCCTAGGATTCAACTTCTAATTTGCAGGAACTTAAAAATACAGCATTTTCTGGGCTTCCCTTTTGAATTAAGTGGGAGTGCAGCACACAGTGATGTTTCTGTGGCTGCTGCATTATATTTTGGAAATGGACTGTATTTCGGTCCAAGTAATAGATGTCTTGTTGATCTTTTTTCATTGAGATTAGAGGTTGTGTTGTGAAGTGAAGAAAGGGAATGCCATGTATCTTCTGTCTGTGATTGCAGTATCCTAACTGAAGAAGAGATCATGTCTTGAACTATCAACTAGGTTGGGTCTCTAAAATATGTTGTTAAGCCATACTAGCCAGATTAGTTATGACTGCCTATTACTGTAAAGAAGCTTCATTTTCTTCAGTTTTGAATTATTATTTGCACCGTTTATGGGAATAATTCAGAAATAATTCAACCACCCTGAAGCTACATGTTGATGCAGGAAGCCTAAGTACATACAGCTGCTCCAAGATTTGTAACATGTTCTATTGCAATGCAATTGCGAACAGTACTACTTTTCTATATTAGAGTGACTATTCAGCAGGGGGCACTGTAACATTTCTAAAGCTGTATTCCCGAACATGGCTTTTCCCTCCTCCAAATGCTTAGCAAATTTTATTTTAATTTACTTCCAGTTACTTAACAATTAATTAAAATATGTATGTAGATGCATATTCCCTAAATGAACATTCTGAACAGTTTTGTCATTAATCATCTGACTTGTTGATTTATAAAGTGATTTTATTCTAAAAATAATTAATTCTTCTCATGAGTCACTGCTAGTGACTACTAGTCAGTAGTTAATTCCTAAAGTAATTTATTGTTCTCATCTTGCCTGGTCCCTACGTACTTGTACTTGACTTTTTACATATATTATTAGTGATACAACTCAACCTTTGGTTTTTAACTTTTTGCAAAAGTATTACAAAGCAGTCAAAAGGCAGTAGTTATCGCGCCTCTTTTATAAAAGCAAATGTTTTTCATTTGATGTGCCCCTGAATATATTTTAGGATTAAATTCTAAACCTACCTACTTCACTTAATGAAATATCTTCTAGGCAGACTTGGATAGATTTGTTACTTTTCTTTTGGACATCTCTTTTTTAATATAATGATAATGATTAAGATGCCATATGATATTTACCACATCATAAAGCTATAAAATAAAATTATATCTGCTAATTTATCATGTTCTGTTCTGTAGGATAACTTTGTTTTCATGGATAGGATATTTTTTCCTATTTTCAGTATTATTCAATGTTTTCACCTGCAGCTACTTCTGTCATCTTTTGTTCATAGAGCTGGAGGATTGGAAAAGGTATTAACTGAATATAACTCAGTTCTTAATTAATGAGGCTTACCAAGCTGACACTATTTTTTCACTCAAATGGGAACTGATTTATACTGTACATATGTTGAGCTTTAAATACAAAAAAATAATAAGAAGCTCAGGCTTATCTAATTTAGTCATGAATATTTCAAATTTATTATTTATTTTATAACAATTTTTAGACCTTTATTTGTCAACAGTTCAATAAGTTAGTGGAATAATTGTTTATTTATCCATTTATCAAATGTATATGGCCATCACATAGTTAACCATTTACTTTAAAATAGCATACATAAAATAGCATATACTCAGTTTTAGAACAGTAATGGTGAAGCTATCTGTTAAGATGACATACCATGACATTTTGGGTAATTGCCAGTGTTCACTAACACCAGATGATAATTATTTTTAAAAGCACACCCTTTTCTTGTGCGGTTTTTGAAGGTTCCAGAGACCGTGTGAGAGTGGGGCACAGCCCTAGAAGTCGGTTGAAAGGGACGTGCTCAAAAAAAGTGTGCAAAAATGGTGTGCTTCTGCACAGTTTTTGAAGGCTGTAGAGGCCATAAAAAAGCATTCTCCAAAGCTGCTTCAAGAATGCAGCAATCTCAGTAGGCCACAGATGTCTGTTAACAGAAAGGTAAAAAGGCAAATGGCACACGGCAGCTCCTGAGGAGTGCTGGCCCGCAGGGACAATCAGACTTTGCTTGCGTGCCTTGGGGAATATGGTGCAATGCAGCCTAAACTTCAGGCCCAGCCTCAGTACTGTGCTGAGTCCCTCTGTTCAGGGTGGTCTAGATGGGCAGGAGAGATCATTTTTATTTATTTATTTTTCACATTTTTCAACCACCCATCTCCCTCAAAAAGAATTGTTTCTCTTTTGTTCAGAGGGAGGTTGTGTGACTCACCAGAAGAGTCAAGTTAGGTATTTTCGGAAATTTTGACATGCCAAGCCTAAAAAGTTTGTCCTCACTGTTAGGAGCCTAGCCAGAGACCTTTTCTTTCCTTTTAAATGTATAGTATGTATAATAATAATGCTGAATTCAGAGGCTAGCAATGGTATGTATTATACCTTAGAAAATTTTCAAACAATGAACAAAACAATGCAATATCAGCTCAGTGCTCTTATTCGAGATTAGCTAGTCAATATGCAATGTAACAGTTTATGCAGAATCATCCTTGCTTATTTTACAAGTAGGAAATTATAATACACAAAAAAGCTTTTGCTTTTCTCTGCTCAGTTGTCATAAAGTTTTAAATTAAGTCTTAAGAGTGACAATCTGTATCATAAAAATAGAAAGAAAAAGTATTGAAAACACTATAATATTTGTATTTACCTCTAGGTGGCAGAATTATTGCTTTGGTATGGAGCTGACCCACTGTTCAAGAATGAAAGAGGAAAGAATGCCTTAGAAGAAGCTACTGACAAGCATACAAGGAAACTTGTGGAAAGTTCTATAGCTCATTCTGGTAAAAGATCAGCATCAGGTAAGAAACAGTTAGTATGACATTAACTCGTGTAATACACAAGATTACACACATTGCAAAAGAAAGGTTTGAAAAATAAATGTAAGTATGGATTTGTTCTAAAGTGATTTCCAAATAGAAACAAAATTAGGTATGTTCTTTTTTTTTAAATAAAGCAATCAATTTAATCATCTCTACTTTTCTTTTTGTGGGAAATAATATATATTTATGTTTGTACTTATTAATCTTTATATACTATCATCATTTATATTAACAAAATTTGCTACACTCTCTCAGGTTCTTTAACTTTAGACAGGACAACCAGACAGGACAACCTTTTTTTAAACATCAATTTTAAGACTTTTCTTTAAAATATTTCTAAAATCTAAAATCAATTGAACATAATTCAATAATATTTTACAAACTGTAAGAATGACTCAAGTACTGTGTGTGTATGTGTGTATAGAAACATTTTCAGACCCGTTTATAAGCACAATACTATATTAAAGCTTTCTTTCAATGATATACATTCTTTCAATTACATATCAGACTTGTAAAAACCCATTTTAACTCCAATTAACTCATTAAATTTAAGTCATTCCCTTCAGCTTATCCTCCTAGAACAAAATCTTTTCTGTAATGCCTATCAAATCTATTTTTCTCAAAGAATTATCAACCTTGTTAGTATCCATGAAGAAAAAGTCCCAAACTTGTCTTGAGAATTGTAGATTTGCTAGAGCTCTTGTTTCAGTTGCACTGAGAGGACTATATTTAACCCATCATCATAATAAAGATTGGTCGTCAGATTTGTATTCCAAAGATGTAGTTAAGTTCTTTACATCAGGGTCCCCAATCTGTGGATCACCGGGCCGCATGAGTGGCTGGCCAGTGCACACATGTGTGCGTGTGCGCATTCCCAACTGGTGCTGCCCTCACTGAATGGCTGCTACTGTCGCCACGAGCGCCACTATTGAAACTGTAAGCATCTTGTGGTCACTACCATCATAGCAAGTGTCACACATGTGCTCGCTGCTCCATTCGACTATTACTAGAAAGCTAATTTACTTTTAGCTAGTAAAGATAATAATCCCATAAAATGATTAAGAAATTAAAGGCACAAAATTAGTCTAATTTGCATATTTGGTGCAAATGTTTTATGTTTATTACAGCAGAGTAATCATGTGATATGAAACACCATAATGGCTTTCTTTGCCTTAAAGCTGCTATTATAAATGACAACATTCAGATGGGTTAAAAAGTTGTCTTGCTTGGAGAGATGGAGAAGTAAAAAGTTTACTAATGAAAAAAATAGATTACCAGAAAAATACATGCATTCTTTAGCTTCTATACGATATGACTGTATACTGCCATAAAGACAATGACAATGAGCAGACTCTGAAATAATGTTTACAACTGGAAAAAAAATTTTTTTATTTAAAATAAAATTTACTACAGACAAAAAGCACAACCATTCTAGTGGTACAAGGAATTGCACATGTGGGAGATTCAGACTGTACAATTCTTTTAGAACGATATACTTTAAATGCAGCCCAAAACCTAGATAAAAATACCTCAAAAGCTGTTGGAATTTGTCATGAACAAATAGCTCAAATTAGCATGGAAATATCTTCAACTAGTACATTTTCTCAGGATATTAATAGAGGTGAAATTTCTGAAAGCCCTGACATTCACAGCTCCAATGAAAAGTCATGGTAAGACTTTACACTCTTGTTATACATGAGAATACAATGATAAGTCCAAGAGGATGAAAAAATGTTTTTGAGAGAACAGAAAATGATAGTAAGATAAAGAATAATATTCTTCTGATTTTATGTATGCTAGACAAGAATAATTTCAAGGTAACCCATTTGCCTATGCATAAACGCACACACATGCACTGTGTATCTGTTCCAAATCAATAAAAAGTGGCTTTGTTTATTTACTGTTTTGTTACTTGTTCATTTCTGTTTGGGGGGGGTGTTTGCTGTAAATCACGTATGGATTTTTTTTTAAATTAAAAGCAGCATGGATATATTTGGAATACAAGTAGAATAGAATAGAATAACTTTGTTATTCTAAATTTGTTCTATTTGAGGGTTCTTACGGATTAGGGAGGAAAAAACTGTACACATGGCAACTTCCATATTCACAGTCCCTTATTTAGCTAGAGATGAATGCTGAACACTGCTTCTACTTAAGCTTGATTGTCAAACATGGCCTTGTATAGTCATGTACGTAGAATTGGTTATCATCTTAAGTGAAATTCCCAATTAGTTCATTGATTTCCCCCCCCACAAGTTCAGTAAAATATATATATTTGTTTTCGTAGGTTTTCACGGGTATAGGTAT
>JANHFT010008080.1:148308-163324 GCA_032467955.1 Pseudoxenodon macrops | reverse complement strand
GGGGGGGATTGCATTATGGGTGTGTGTGCCCTTTTGGCCCCTGAGCAAAAAAAGCTTAGCCATCACTACCTTAATTGGTCTGTGGGAAAAGGCGTGCTGGGAACAAGACTGAGAACCAGCTGGCTGTCCAGAACACGGATACTGTATATTTAGGTCAATTCGATCGCGAGTGGGGCGTTTTAGTGGAGGGAGCTTTGGCACGGAGGCTGCAAGGCTGTGTGCATTGCCAGTTGTACAGCGGGATGAACGCGAGGCGGAGGTTTGGCTCTCGCCGGAGAAGCGAATGGTATCCGGAAGGTCTGCGGGACGGGGATTAGCGGACCGCAGGAGATGGACTTTCTCTCTGCCTCCGAAACGAAGAGAAGAATAGAGGCGGCGTAGAAGGCAGACCAGGTCCCGCAACTCGCCGGAGCGCCGGCACCCAAAACTCCGCGCGCTGCGCTCAGGCCTCTGCTGAGGACGGCCCGGGACGGAGTCGGAAAATGTGCCGCTGCGGTTGCGTCCCTCCCTTTTTTGGTGCGGAGGAGCTACCGCCGCACCTCCTCCTTCGTCCGCGTCACGGAAGCTTCACTTGTAGCCACAACGGCTCCTTCGCGCTTCCTTTCTCAAAGGCACCGACGCGGCCGAAAAGGTAGGAGGCGAGAACCGACCACGTGCGCGCCCAGGCCAGGGGGGAACGCCCTGCTCGCTCCCTCTCTCGCTCGGACCGCAGCCAGGTGGGAAGCCGCCCTCCGAACTAGAGTTCACTTTTCAGAGAGGCAAAGAACTTTCCATCCGCCTGTCTTCGCCCCGGTGGTACAAGAGGAAACGAGAGTAGAGCCGTTCAGTTGAGAAACCAAGGCTGGCCTGCCTTGAATGCCTGCTTGGCAATATTTTCTTCCGGACGGTAATGTAAATGCTTTCTACCCTAGTCTCTCCCCCGCCTCCCTTCAACGGTTTGGAATTGGTTTGGCTTTTGCTCTCCAGCACTTGGTTTCGGAAACTTTATTTTACACAGTGCAAAGGTATTAATGTTGCTTCATTTGTGGGAACCTGGCTCTAAGAGGTTGGCTGCTTGAATAGCAGCAGACTGAAGAAACCCTTGTCCCTTCCCTTCTGTGTAGTGCCTGGAAAATAACTTTACTTCATGGGTGTCTGTACCAATTTCCACAGCAAGCTAAGTCATTAGCCATGGTTACCAACTACTTGGGATAAACCATCATCTTAGCATAGTCTGTAAATCAGATCTTCACATTCAACGTGCTGGGTTTTTAAAAAAATAGCTTTGCATGGTGTGTATATATATATATATGTGTGTAACACTTAAGATTTCTCAGCCAGGATACAAGTTCAGCATGTTGTTGCATGAACTTCTCATGTAGTCCTTGAAGTGTTCTCCTAACATACAGTGGGTAAATTACATTGCAGGGAAAGTTATGGGTATTTCCATATTGGGTTCTTTTGAGAATGTTTTATCCACAGAAAAAACCATTTAAGGAAGTTAGCCAGAGTGTAATCATATCCAGGCTGCTGACAAAGGTGTGAAATCTGGATTGTAAAAATGCATGGATGACCAGAGGGCAGTAAAAAGTTGAGGATTTTCTATATCTCTTTGCTTCATCTAGCAGTTGCCTCAATTTTTGCAACATTCTGATTGCCTTGATGCTCACCCATTGTCTGTCTACATAAGGAGTAGGGGAACAATTTTCTGTGTGCGGTGCCAGGGCCAATTACCATAGGTAAAATAATACACTTATATCACTAATTAAATTAACATTAAGGAAGTATTAATGATTTGGCCAGTTCTGGATTCCATGCCTTGGAACATTATCAGAAAAGGAAGATTAAGGGGCAAGAAATCGTTTTATAATGAGAGAGTGAAGCAGCTGTGCACATTTAGCCTTCAATATGGCCTTCAATGGATGGGAGAATATGATGGTGTTCTACAAATCCTGCAATGATGTCTCATTGAAGAAGATCAGGATCTCCTCTCTGCAGGTTATGAAATGATGGATTTAAGTTACAGGAAAGCACTTACATGTACAGTACTTTATAGAGTATAAACTGCCGGGTCTTGAGGTATGTATAATCTGAATGATATTGAGCAATCAATGGAATAACATTTTATTTTGGATATCCTAGATACTACTAAATATTATTAAGTTTGTCTTTGGAAAATCAGCTTTTTTGGGAAAGGCGAAATAAACCACCCATTTTCCCCCCCAATAATGCTTTATGAAAGTAAAAGGATAAAATCAACTACAGGTTGATTTACAACCATAAAAAGGTAAAGGTTCCCCCTGCACATGTGTGCTAGTTGTTTCTGGCTCTAGAGGGTGGTGCTCATCTCCGTTTCTAAGCCAAAGAGCCAGTGCTGTCCGAAGACGTTATCTGTGGTCATGTGGCCTGCACGGAGCGCTGTTACCTTCCCACCAAAGTGATCCCTATTTTTCTACTTGTATTTTATGCATGCTTTCGAACTGCTAGGTTGGCAGAAGCTGGGACAAGTAACAGGAGCTCACCCCGTTATGCAGCTCTAGGGATACAAACTGCTGCATTGCTGACCTTCTGATCAACAAGCTCAGTGTCCTATTTCTGTTGCTGAGTGAGTCATTTGTTAAGTGAGTTTTGTCCCATTTTAAGACCTTTCTTATCACAGTTGTTAAGTTAATAACATGGTTGTTAAATGAATCTGGCTTCCCCATTGACTTTGCTTGTCAGAAGGTTGCAAAAGGTGATCACATGACCCCAGGAGACTGCAACTGTCATAAGTACAAGTCAGTTGCCAAACATCTGAATTTTGATCCCATGGGGATGCTGTAATGGTCATACGTGTGAAAAATGATCATAAGTCACTTTTTTAGTACTGCTGTAACTGTGAACAGTCACTAAATGAACTGTTGTAAGTCGAGGGCTACCTGTAATATAATTTCAATGCTAGAGCCATATTTGCTGAGCAGCCAATTGGGGTCTGCAAAAGTCATGAACATATCTGGGCAGCTTTATAATTAACATCCAGTATATCTGAATGATATCAAATTGCGAAAGGCCACTGTAACTATATGTACATTAAGGCTGTGCAGTGCTTTAGAAATAATTTGCAAAAGATGTTTTGTACCTTGTGTGAAAATTAGCATAACATTTGCCTGAAATATTTGCAGACAGGTGCAGGTTTTTTCCTAGGATTGCTTGGTTGCCCTTTGCACCTGCTCTGTGATAATGTGCTCTCATGCTGTAAAGCATTTATCAGAGAGAGAAAATGACATTTTGAGCCTGGTTATAAGGAATGTAAGTTTGATTCTGAGATAACACTAAAAATCAGCTAGACATTGTAGGAGGAGAGCTGAGTTAGTCTTTGTTGCAAAAATCAGAAGCAGTCTGGTGCACCTTTTCCAACGAACAATCTTTTATTAATAGGCACAAGCTTTTGTGAACTGCACCTCACGTCATTAGGCATGTAGTATGTCTAGACTGATATGGAATTTAAATAAAGATGAGAGAGGGAGGGCAAAGGTAAGAACACAGTTTGTTTATGCAGGTTACATGTGAGCTAGGTTACAAGTATCTTATCAAGTAACTTTGTGTTTGTTGACAGTGGGCTAGCGCAGCAGCAATGCAGAAGAGAAATCTCGGGCATTCTGGGAGAAACCACTGGTTCTGGCTGATTTTGGGAGTCCTAGGGATCCAGAGTCTTCCTGGAGGGAAGACGAGGAACCAGAGAACAAGGCTGGTGTGGATAGGGAAAACGCAATTTCCCTAAAGCACCAGCGAAGAGCTCCGGACTGAGCAGTCCGGACAGCAGCCATTGAGCTGTCAAAGCTGGAGGCGGCCACCTGAAAGGAGAAAAGAAAGTGAGTGAGGCTTCAGGTGAAAATGGTTGAAATATCAAATGTAAAGATAAAATATGTAATTATATGTATTGCATAAGACGCACTTCCACCCCCCCCCCAAAAAAAGAGGCTGATAATTTAGGTGTGTCTTATACTCTGAATGTAGCTTTTTAAAAGCTTTTTTTTCCAGACCTAACTAGGCGAGTGAAGTAATATTTGCAGGCTTTTTTCATTGCTACTTCCTCCAAAGAAGCCTTTGTTCAGTCCTAAGTCTTTGCAGGCTTTTTTCATTGCTTCTCTCTATCAGCTGTGCTTTAGAAGCTTTCTTTCTGTCCTAACCAGGGGATAAAATAATGTGCTGAAACTGACCAGACTAAGGATGCTAGCCAGATGAATACCTGGTAGGCAGATTTCCCCCCTATTTTCCTTCCTTTCCTCCCTTCCTTTCCTTCCTAAGACGTACCTAAGGTGTGTCTTATACTCAAGTGCATCTTATACTCTGAAAAATAAGGTAATTGCTTTGACAAATTTGTAACGAGTAATCAATTCAAGATAACCAAAGCAATTAGATAATATGAATTTTTACCAAATTATAAAAACATTACAACCTAATAAAGTACAACCAGTTCAATTAAACAAGAAATCCATGCATCATATAGACTACTAAGGAAAAAATGCAATGATATAAAGAATACATAAGCAATAAAGTATTAGTTTTATAGTATTGCCCTGGCCATGGTAAGCCTCTTTGACAGAAATAAATATGTTCTTAAATATGTTGAAATCATATTGAAATGTCAGAAAAGTATTTGGGAGCTGACATCATAGCCCCTAGATAGAGGATAAGCAGGCCATATGCTGATGTACACAGCTTCTTTCTTAATCCCTTCACACAAACATCAAGCTAGAACTATAAAGATTTGCATAATGGCCAAATCCAAATTCCTGGTTTATTGCTATCAAAAGTGAGAATTTATGCCTGTTCCTGTCTTATGTGATTAATTTGATTGATCCTGTAATAGAAAATAGAGGAGGGAGCAGATGGCTGTCTGTCCAGCCCCAATATGGTTTGTTTTGATTTTGGTTTATTGTGATGTGAACTCGTTCACTTTTATTTTCAGACTGTAGTTCATGGCTTGGTAGGATGTGAAACTGGCCAATTGTGACTGATTGTCCTGACTGAACAATGATTAAGCAAGCTGTAAATGTTGTATGAACATAGTCACTGACATAGACATTCTGCAAGGAGGTTTAATGATTTTCAATTTCCTTAAAACTGCTTTTATGTTATATATAATGTAGTTATAGAGCATAGTTAAATAGGATGATCATTGGTTTAGTATGATCTGATCTTTCAGATATTCCTGTGGTGCACATATCACAACTGTAACAACCCATCCACCTTGCTTGCTGGTCTCTTCTCGTCTCGTCCCGTCCCTTCCCTTCCCTTCCCTTCCCTTCCAGGTTACAGCCTAACAATGCAATGCAATGCAATGCAATGCAATGCAATGCAATTAAAATATAATTAAAATATAATACAATACAGTACAGTACCGTACCGTACCGTACTGTACTGTACCGGATAATTTGAGCCTCATCATTTGCACCTTGAATGAACCCTGGGTAGATTTGCTCTATGATCTATTTGTCTTCTCCAATGCCCAAGTTCAATAACACCAAGACTGCTTCTGCTTTTTTTTCCGAAGTCCAACTTTGCTTCCATGGAGTGTCACAGGAAATCCCACAATTGCTTCCACAAGTCTGATTTATTTATTTTTTGTAGATAGAGACATATCACAGCATCTGAATATCTTCTCCAAGGACTTGTTTCTTTATTGTCAATAATCGATTCTAAAATGCAGAAGTTATCCCCCTCTTCAATGTCAGTTCTAAAAAAGTGGTTCTTCATATGATGATTTGTCTGGTTTTGTTTATGTTTAATTGTAGTCCCATGTTTTTCACTGTGCTTCTTAACTTTTAGTTCTAGACTCGAAATTATTATTTATTTATTCAGCGTATTTGAATAGCCTTCTATCTCACATGAAAGTGACTCTACACAGCATACAACACTTAATTAAAAAAACAAACTTAAAAACAGTCACTTTTTTTTTAAATGACTGACTTCAGTAACAGAGTAGCCAACACTACCTGACTCTCTGGTTTCTTCCCCAAACCCCCAAAACTTTAACCTTACTCTGTTTACTATAGACCTTACCCCATTCCTAAGAGGTCTTTAAGGGGCGTGCATAAGCGCACAAGGTGCCTACCGTCCCTCTCCAATTGTTCCCTTTTATCCGAATCTACCTCATGTATTCATAATCTTGTCAATACTTGTATCTGTTTTCTAACATATGCTTGACATAAACAAACAAACAAACACACACACACACACACACACACACAATATTAATCCCAGTAAGGGCGCCATTACAGAATCTTCCCCTCCTCTCCTGGGTCTCTCAGGCCTGACAACATAGCCAGATATTGAGGGAATTGCAGACTTGAGCGATGGAGCAAATCTCACTTCCAGGGGAAGAAGATCCCAGAAGGATGCACAACATCAGAGAAGGCCTGCCTAAACTGCTATTAACTAGATACTGACAAAATGCTTGCAGTGTTCATTATTTTATTAACTGCCACTTCATTTAATTAAAAAGATATTTGATTCTCTCCAGCTTCCCCCTTTTTTTCCTTCTCAAAGTGTACATGGGCATGTAGGGCTCTTTTGGCTAATCTAGTACAAGACTTTCTATTCAGCTAAGCCTACACATCACCTTAAAACATGGTTTATCTTAATCACAGTTAGTTGAGCAAGCCATAGCAGCCTTTCTTGCATATAAATAAATAGTAACATTCACAACACGCAAGGCTACAATGTGTTTGGTTAGTTTGTAGCTTTTTTGGGGGGGGGGGAATCTAGCCAAAATTATGGCACATTCGGATCCATTCGTATCTACTGAGTTAAAGTTTAAAACGCTGGTAGCTTTAAATCCAGTCTCCCCATTGTCAGTCTCTATTCTGCCTTTAAAAAAAAAAGTCTGCTCCAAGTCACTGCTGATGGCATTGTCCTGGTCTGTAAATATCCCACTCATTATATTCAAGGTTATCCGTTCTCTCTGCTGGCTTTGCCAACTTCCAGCCAACAGGAGAAGCAGCCACCAATGACAAACACAGCATAATAATGTTGGTCTGACTTAGGGAATCTATCTGGCTTTAGCTGTTCCTCCTCCTATAATCAACCTGGCATAGTTATTTGTGGGAAATTTGAAAGACCAACATGTCCCAAGGGAATCCCTCAATTCCACTTGCTCCACAATGAGGGCACACTTAAGGTCTCTTCTCTGAAACGGTTACTCAGGAGGTGTGCCTTCTTCATGCAGCCCCTGTTCTTTGCAATGATCTAACTCCCCAGCCCCTCCCCAATGTACAGCTGGCCCTGATCCTACAGGTCTTTCGAAAGCCAGTAAGCCTGGCTTTTTTCCAGAATGCTTGGCTTAGCAAAAATAAATTACATACTGTGAATTAAATTAAGTTGGAAAAGTGCAATTAAATTTGAATGCTTATTCATATATATATTTTTCTTAAACAAATCTAGGTATTAAAATGAGCTTATTGACTACGTTTACGTGCATTCTAACTATAAATTTGAGATACAATTGGGACAATTTGGAAGAAAACGTTTTTGCTTATAGCGTTTTGTAATGTTTTTCTTTGTATTCCTTTAGACAATACATTTAAATCCTGCTTTTAAATAATGCAATATTAAATTAGAACCACCAGTTTTCAAAGAGTAGCAATATAACAGTGAGAATGGTGATGATGAAGTGAATTCTGATCTAAAATATGTCAGATACAACTATGCTCAGAAAAAAAAGAAGAAGCTAATTTAGACAGCAGAGGTATGCATTAATCTGGATTAAAAAAGAAAAAAACATGACTCAGAGCACATGTTGTTTCCACACTTTGTTTCTGTTGGTACTTTCTTAAACGAAACCTGTACTTTCTCATGATTGGGCTGGAACGGTATGAGTCTGAGAAAACATTTGGGTGTGATATGTGTCTCCATACCCTTCTGAATCATCTTTTCAAATCCAGTTCACTGCATGGCCTCCTTGAATAATGTAATCCAGCCTTTCCCGATTCCCATTAATCCCATCAACATAGTGTAATGACGAGATGACAACCTGAAATTCAAAGTAAACGTATGCTTCACCTGACACCCCAAGTCTAGATAGTTTAAAAAAAACATAAAGTGTATATGATATGCAAACTTTTAAGTGCATAGCGTTTTTAGAAGTCAGTTCAGACAAAAGAGAAGCTATAATTGGCTGAACCTTCAGTATCGTGCTCTTTTAGCCAGAGTTAATAAACATTTACAACACTAAGTCATTATAAATCTGTTTGTTTACAAGAGCAGTTTAAACATGTACCTTCATGATCTTTAAATGTACTGGGACATATTGCCTATTAAATGTGGTTTGGCTTGTTTGATATGGTTCCAAGTTTAAATCCATCTATTTATATGAATTAGTCAGAATTGCTGTTATGCTCAATAACAGAATATGTTTTACATGCATAAATGCCAGTAAACTGTGTAATAGACTTAGTTAAGTATAAAATTGTTCATCATGTACACAAGAAACAGACTGAACCTAGGACGAATACAGTGGTAGTGGGTCACAGCTCTGGGCCTTCTCTTTGTAAATATTAAGGAAGTCCAATATAAAGCATGTGCTGGAATACAATCCTGAAACATTGCACCATTAATATTTCATTTGATTGCAGAAGTGTGGTCCAGGCCAAAAAAGAAGAAGCAGAAGAAGCAACATTTATGCCATGGAGGAGATATAAGAAAATAAAATACAGTACTATAGTAAAAAATAATAAGAAACATTTGGAATAATAGCAGCTATCAAAAAATCAGATAATTTGAGTAATCTATCTTGGTATTCAAGGATTTAACATAAATCAAGGAAAAAAGCAGCAAAGAAATTTGTGCAGAATTTTTGATAATGACAGAAATCTAGAAATCAGTATCTAGATAAAGATTGAAAGAGGAAGTACACACATTTCTATAGGATATGTTTGGATGGCACGTGAAGTCATAGGTAAAGTTGTTCCATTAGTCACATTGGCTTCTCTCTGAAAAATGTAGAATTTTTTTCTATTTTACTTTGGATTTTTTTTAAAAAAAATCCCCCCCTTTTTTTGAGGTTCTATTATTTTTTCCCCTCTAAATATAAACATTCTTAAGTATGTGGATTATTTTAGTGTATTTGGGCACTTTTTCATTTTTTTGTAATTTGTAAATAGATTAAAGCATATTTTAAGCAATTTATACTTCATAGCTTGGATATTCTACTGTATAATAAACAAAGAAATAAAAACTAATATTTTTGTCTTTGGAGAAGACGTTTTGGACATTTTTCCCAGGTTTTTTTTCTCCTCCAAAATGACAGAGTCTCAATTGAGTCTGGTAGCATCTTTTCAAACTAGTACATTTTATTAAAAGGGATATGTTTTCGTGACCTGTATCTCATAGAGCATCAATGCACTCATAGGTCAATAAATAAAATATATATCTTAATAATTTTGGTTACTTTAGTCCCTCAAAAAAGAACTTAGTTGTATCTCCTAGTTCCAGTTGTGTTGCATTTCGCAACAGTATACTTCATGTTAAAGTATCTTTAATATCTTAAAGTCTTCCATTCATGGAATAAAAACTTTATGAATCAGATATTTAGGTTTATGCAAACTATAGTGAAATAACAAGTGATGCTGCCAATAAATAGCATGATTTAACAAGGACAAATGATGATTATTTGCAGAACTACTCCATTATATGCGTGAGATTTTAAGTTGAAAGAAACATGGTCCTTACTAGTAAGTAATTCACAGGTAATAAAATGTGGCTATGAGAGATTTATTAGGATGGATGTGGAATACATCAACACTGTAATTTATTTACTCTGATCAGTATTTTCAAATTTAGGGGGCAAAAATTGAAAAATATTTCTGGTACCAATCACTTGCTTATAATTCAGATGAAGTGATTAAAATACTTTAAAGTTATTTATCACCTCTTGTCCAGAAAAAAATAAAGGTGCAATTGCATCTTACATTATGCAGCATATTTCATACTTCTTTGAGAATATAAAAGAACAGATGGATTGTTTTAAAAAAGCAAAGCATTTATTAAGTGACTTTTGGCCCACTTTATGACTTTTCTTGCCATAGTTGTTAAGTGAATCACTGCAATTGTTAAGTTAGTAACACAGTTGTTAAGTGAATCTGGATTCCCCATTGACTTTGCTTGTCAGAAGACTGTAAGAGCTGACCCCAGGACACTGCAACTGTCATAAATATGAACCAGTTTCCAAGCATCTGAATCATAGGACCATGGTGAAGTGTGAAAAACGGTCACAAGTCACTCTTTTAGTGCCATTGTAACTTTGAATGGTCACTAAATGAACTGTTGTAAGTCGAGGACTACCTGTAGTATATACATCGCATGGGTTGCTTTTCATTTCCAGAAGTTACTTCTGTGGAGAAAACTCTGTAATATTTTAAGCTTTTTTTTAATTCTGGGTGAAGATTGAGGTCCTTGTTGATAGCAGAATTAGAACTGTGTCAAAACAAGGAAAAATTTACCAAAGGCGCTTGCACTTACGAAATATGATAGCAGTTGGTAGCATGACTCACTGGTTTCTATAATGATCCTTTCTACCATTTATTCATATAAGAAAACTTTCTAAAAGGCAGGGAAAAATGGAGAAGGGAAATGCCTTCATACTTTTCTTACCAATCAGACATTAGGAATTAAGAAATTATTGCTGTAGAAAAGAGTGGCAGAAAAGGGAAAATTTCATTTAATTCCTTTTCAATGCAGATATTTGCCAAAGAAATATTGTTACGACCCAGGTGGTCAAGAATAAGGCAGGCCTTTAGAGAATCCTTTATTGCCCTCGAGAAGTGTTCAACAAACGGCCCTCCAGTGACCAGTAAGGCTTCACCCCACGCTACCCTGAAGGCACCCACCCTCAGTCCCCCCAAACAACAGCCCTTACATTACCAGGAAAGTCCACAAGGCAAAATCCAGGCATAAGACAAATGGCAATCCTCAGGGCAAAGACAAGGTGCAAGGCAATTTTGAAGGTAAAGCAAAGCCAAGGGCAAAAGCAATCCACAAGACTGCAGCAAGACAAAAGGCAGTCCTCAAAGCAAAGGCAAAAGCAGCCTTGGAAGCAAGGAAGAAAAAAGGCACAAGTCAAAGCCCGGGGGGGGGGGAGTGTAATCCAAAACAAATTATTGTCCTTGGCAAAGATTAACTCCCCATGGCTCATTCTTAGAACATTCCCTCCGGGTGTTCAGATGTGAGGAAGGGTGGGGCAGGTTTCTCCCATGTAGCCTCACAGCCCTTCCCTGAGCTTGCTCTGCTCTCCTTGCTCTCCTTGCCCTTGCATTGAGTGGAGCCGATCTCGTGCTTTGAGACCTGTCAGCAGCCAATCCTCCCCTGTGTCTGTGAAGGCAAGCAGCTCCCTGTCTGGTTGACCAACTCCCCCCAATGCCTGAGGGGCCTGGGACAGCATCGTCCTCAGCCACTGGCCTCTTTAAACATGGCAATCCCTGTCGGATGGTCCCAGTTCTGATTAATGGTCGCCACAATATAAAAAAGGTGTTGAGAAAGAATGCAGAGAAGAGCAGCAAAGATGATTAGGGGACTGGAAGCTAAAACATGAAGAACGGTTGCAGGAATTGGGCATGACTAGTTTAATGAAAAGAAGGACTAGGGCTGACATGATAGCAGTGTTCCAATATCTCAGGGGCTGCCACAATGAAGAGGGAGTCCAGCTATTCTCCAAAGCACCTGAGGGAAGGACAAGAAGCAATGGATGGAAACTAATAAAAGAAGAAGCAACCTAGAATGAAGGAGAAATTTCCTGACAGTTAGAACAATTAATAATTGGAACAACTTGCCTCCAGAAGTTGTGAATGCTCCAACACTCAAAGTTTTAAAGAAGAGATTGGATAACCATTTGCCTGAAATGGTACAGGGTTTCCTGGGCAAGCAGGAGGCTGGTCCCTTCCAACTCCTGTTATTCTATTCTATTCTATTCTATTCTATTCTATTCTATTCTATTCCTCCTCCAATGGGACCATGACAGGTTTCTTAGCTTTAAATAAGTTGACAGAATTGAGCTACTGCAAATATCCTAATTTTTTGAGGGTCCATGATGGTTTGCTATGGTATGTTGCAGGCACGTTAAAAATCTGGCCGTCTATTAAAAACAATGTCTCAATGGAACACCTGCTCTGTTAGAAGGCATAGGGACCCCTTCTGAGGAACACATCTGTAGATCACATCTGTCAAATTTGCAGCCCACAAGCCGGATGCATCACGCACTGGCCATGCCCGGATTAGTGAAGGAGAAAAAAGTCCCAAAACATCATGTGACGCCGCTGTGATGATGCACGTTTGACACCCGTGATCTGCAGTATCCTTGTGGATCAGTTTGGCATATCTTACTATACTACGAATGTCATACAGACACTCTATATGTATAGGTAGTCCAATATATAACCACCATTTCCATCACTAAGCAAGGCAGTTGTTAATTGAGTCATGGCCAATTGTATAACCTGCAGCAATGAAGCAAATCATTGTGGTCATTCAGTGAATCACATGATTGTTAAGTGAATTTAGCTTCCCACCTTGATTTTGCTTGTTGGAAACCAGCTGGGAAAGTTACAAATGGTGATCACATGACCCTAGGACACTCCCAACTGTCATAAATACATGCCAGTTGCCAATCACCCAAATTTGGATTATACGTCCCTGGGGACATTACAACAGTTGTAAGTGTGGTCATAATGTCACTTTTTTTCAGCACTGTTGTAACTTCGAAAAGTCCCTAAATAAATGGTTGTAAATCAAGGATTACTTGTAATATATTATTCCCTAATATATTTCTCAGGCCACCTAGATGTATTTTTTCTCCCTTTTTTTACTGTCAGGTATCCATCCTCTTACTCTTTGTAATGCAATTAAATGTGTGCAGCATGCACAATGCAACAAACAGTGAGGAAGTTCAGGAAAATTGGAAACCCTTCACCTCTATATAAGTACTTAATCTATTGTTCTTAATTGCTCCTTGTTTTATACAATATTTTGATAAAAAATCTAAACAACAAATAGCTGTTTCTTAGTAAATCTAATTTTCTAAATGATAGTCTCTTCTTTGAAAATCAAATACATATGCAGAAGAAAAAAATGGCCTCGTTCACATGTTAAAAAACATGGAAGTACTGTAGAATAGATCTAGCTAGCATGACTAGTGGCAGGTCATGAGGGGAGTTGTAGTTCAGGAACATCTGGATGGCCATAGATGTCCTATCAGCTCTATCATCTTTGAATTCTGTCCTCATGTCTCTATCTACTTCTAAGGTGAAAATGCTTTATCTCACAGTTAAATCCAGACTTCTTGTGCTTTCACGAAAGAGGTAGCCTCATTTTGCTTTGTTTTCATGACAAACATACTGTATGATTGTATTCAAGATTTATTCCAGAATCAGTCAAACATTTAACTTGGTTTACTTTTTATTCATTCATCAGTATATCTGAGTCAAAATGCTCAGCGTGTTGCAGATTTTGAATAAAGACCCAACAATACTTTCTTTCTGAACATTGCTGAACAAGCCATTATACTGCCAATTCCCATGTATGTGGATCCTCTGCTGACAGTGTGGTTTAGAACGGTCTATTCCAACAGATTAGAGAGGTTCTGATCTGTTGTTTGGGTGTCCTTACTGATAACATTTGCTCAGGCACTTAGAGGGGGAATATTGGATTGAATTCTGGCTATGTTCATATGGTGGGTTCCCCCCCCTTTTTTTTAATAAAAGTTGTTTCTAAATGCAATATAATTGGGACAGGTTTGCCACAAATCTTTTCAATAGCAGTACTTAATCTATACTTGTCCTTTGAGTGATATGTCTGACATGAGAACCTGGGGAAAATTAATTTTACCATGTTTAATATGGTTATTTTCCCATGCCTTCAAGAAGCTTTCTTTTCTGAAAACTAAAAATCAGAATTGTTGTACAGGCTCTGTTGTTACATACGAAAGCTTTCTTGGGGGCCACAATAATGGATAATGTATCTTTTATACAAATGTTATAGCCTATATGTATAGCGATGGATTTTCAGAAAATGAAGAGAATGCATTAGCACAATTTTAGATTAATTAATAGCCATTATTCTACAAGCATCTTTGTATTAAGCCATTTTATTCTTCTTAAGCCTTTTTCATAAGAAGCAAGGTACCTTGTTAAAATAAAATAGGAAAGATACTAAAAAATTTTTTATAGCATTTGTCATAAAAATATTCCAATCAAAGAAACAGCAAACAGCAATACAATAAATAATTCTTACTTTAAGATTCAGAGGTTTATTTCCTGAGCAATTTGCAACATGAACAGCCAATCATAACATTACTTACATCAATAGCCCATTGCAATGAGGTCCACTGACATAGCTGAGTGCAGCAAAGGAATAGCTATGTCCAGTAGCCCTGAACTCATCCCAAAACATTCTTTTTATTCTTTTCTGCATGTATTTCACATCTTACTTCCTTTTTCTTTAGACAGTCTCCACATATACCTATGTACATTGCAAAACTGTATCCATCGGCTACTTTCAGTTCCTTATTTCTTGCATTTCGTCCTTCTATGGATGTCCAAATACCGTATTTTTCGGAGTATAAGACACATCTGAGTATAAGACGGACCTTAGTTTTTGAGGAGGAAAATAGGGGGGGGGGAATCTGCCTACCAGGTATTCATCTGGCTAGCGTCCTTAGTCTGGTCAGCTTCTAAAGCACAGCTCATAGAGAGAAGGAATGAACAAAGCATACAAAGCCAGGAAGATCATTAGCACCTGGGGGGAAAAAGGTTCTTTGGAGGGAGTAGCAATGAAAAAACCCTGCAAAGACTTAGGGCTGGAAAAAAAGCTTTTTCGGAGGGAGTAGCAATGAAAAAAAGCTGCAAAGACTTAGGACTGAAAAAAGACTTATTTGGAGGGACTAGCAATGAAGCAGGGGTCTCCAACCTTGGCAACTTTAAGACTTGTGAACTTCAACTCCCAGAGTACCTCAGCCTTTGCTCAGCCTTTGCTGGCTGAGGAACTCTGGGAGTCTTAAAGTTGCCAA
>JANHFT010008080.1:65587-84181 GCA_032467955.1 Pseudoxenodon macrops | reverse complement strand
CTGGTGGAGGAGCAGACAGGAGGTGAGATTGTGGAATATCCCAAAACCTACTGGAAGATTGCATGGGGCTCAGAAGCCAAATTTTTGACCTCCTGTATATTTTCACTAACAAGAAAGAGCAATGGGAGTTATTTTTTTAATGCAAAAGGGTAATATGTAACACCTATAAACACATAAATATATGTCCAAATTAAAAAGAAAAAAACTATTCACCTGTTTAATATTAGGTATCTGTTTTAAGTCTGAAGTCAAGAAATAAAAATTAACTTTTATTATGGTCATATACTACATGGTATCTTTTCATGCAATTCTCTAAACTTATGTCTGTCTAGGCATCATTTCTGTAGGAGAGGTTAATACTATGACTGGAATTCACTGTTTTATCTACAGACCATTATTTGATTTTAGTTACATGATATATATTAAATATTCAGTAGATGTGATTCAAGAAAATTAATTTTCTCTTTAAACTCCCACATTATGAACTCTGGTAATATAATAAATATATTTTTAGCAACCATAATATGTGAATTGCTTTAGCCTGATTGAAGAAAACAAAGTGTTCCCAGTGGAGAGCTTCTGGCTAACATAATTAGAAATTAGTTGGCATATCACATATCTTTGTGACTATATATAAACCTCCCCTGAATAATTTAAATAATAAATTCTGCCCCAGTGGAAAATAGAGCTCATATCTCTGAATTTGTTAAATGTTTTCATTTCCAAAGACATGTGCTTAGGGATATTACTAATAAATTTTAAACCTTGCTATAATCTCTACAGGTATTATTTATGTAAATCCTTATTCTACAGCATGCATTTATATTTCAGCTGCTACTCAGCTGCTATTCACATTTACTTTCCTGGTTGGAAGTATAATCCATTTCCTTTCCCCTGGTATTTTTTTAAAAAAGCTTTCAAAATGAAATCTACAAATCCGTATGTGGGATTATAAAGGCTTTGGTTATACTATACTAATATAAGTCAGTGAAGCAGGAAGACAACTATTGGGATAAAAATACTAGCCGGATATGAATGATGTACTTCCTTTAATCCTAATTAGAACCTCCTCATTTACACACCTGTTTCAAAGCACATTTAGTTTTTATTCAGAAATGTGCACATTATGGTCTCATTAGAATATCATGCAAGAGCCCTGGCGTGGTGTTGCAAAAAGCAAACAACAGTCACAATGTATTAAATTTTCTTTTCCTTTCCTCCTATGAAAAACTATTGTTGTTTTCATGTTTACATCTGATCTGAGGGTTCATTACAGTTATAGCTTACTTTAAAAAAGATATATTTTCCATATTTTTGACACTGTTTTGTTTAAACAAAACGAGAATTAGAATTAACTACAATGAATGGTTCTCACATAGCACTGCAATGAATTAAAAAATAAACAGCATCTTTACCTCCTTGTTTCAGACAAAATAGAATATCCCATGATATAGTCTTAACCCAGAGGTGAAATCTAAAAGTTTTCCTAGCGGTTCTGTGGGTGTGGCTTATTTTGTGGGCATGGCTTGGAGGTCAGGTGACCAGGTAGGCATGCTTTTACACTTTACACAAACAGAACACAACACAAAACAACACAACTGACTCAGACACCATGCAAAAGCAGCTGTACTGACTCACACACAATACAAAAGCACACAAAATGGCACCAGCAACAGATTGAACAGGTTTAACAGATTTGGAGAGAACCAGTTCTATAACGTCACCAGCTGCTTGCAACCTACTCTTAAAGAACCGGTGCAAACCGGTAGGATTTCACCCCTGGCCTGTAGGGATGCTATAAGAGTAGTAAGTGTGAGAACACCCTTAAGTTACTTTTTTCAATGCTATTGTAGCTGAACGGTTGAAAAACAATTGGTTGTAAGTTGAGAACCCACCTATTAATAAGGAAGATGAGAAGAACCAAATGGAAAATAGAGATTTGCAATCCTCTGATGCGAAGAAAGTACGTGCACACATTTTTAATCTCCATTTTAAAGCAGAAACAAAAAGGTTAGATGCTTAAAGTTATGAAAGGAGAAACAAGCTAGGTAAGTGATGAGGTTTACCAGAGTCTCGGTGTAAGATTAGTTGCATCCACATATTCTCCCCAAAGACAAGCCTCTCCACCAAGCACCAGCTCCTTCTGTGATTTGCTTCCTGCGTTTAAAGGGATTTAAAAAAAGCATTTATTTCATTTCCTATTTGCCATTGAAAAAGAGTGTTTAAATGTCAGTCTTAATACAAATAAAACCAGTATTGGTAATTATTTAAACTGAAGAGTATGATTACACAAACCATGGAATGTGATGGGTTCAAATACAGATAATCCTCGATTTACAACAGTAAATATAGTGACATCAAAATACATCACTGACAAAAGTGACGTGACCATTTTTCACACGACCATTGCAGCATATCTGTGTTAATTTGATCAAAATTTGGATGCTTGGCAACTGGTTACATTTATGACGGTTGCATGACCCGGGATCATGTGATCCCCTTTTGCGACCTGACAAGCAAGGTCAATGGGGAAGCCAGATTCACTTAACAACTAACTTAACAACTGCAGTGATTCACTTAACTGGCAAGAAAGATTGTAAAATGGGGCAAAAGTCACACAACTGTTTCATTTAACAACAGAAATTTGGGGTTCAATTGTGGCTGTAAGTCAAGGACTACCTGACCTCTATTTTTTCTTAGGTTACAAAAATTATAACCTTCACACAAACAACAGAAAGGAAACTTTCCTGTAATCTAGCGTAAGAAAATACATACATTTGAGCACTAGTTTATTTACATGAGAATATACCACTCACGCACTAGAATCCAAAGATCTAAAAATGCCCAAAGCCCACAGGGGAAAAAAAAGCAAATGTAAGCTATTGACAAACCAATAAAGTTCAGTGGTTCAACACCGTAGTAGCTCTTCCAGTCCTCGCCATAACTGATGAGGTCTAGGTACCAAGGTGCAGCAAGGATTGCCTGATGCCCTTGTTTTGTTACTCTTGCTAATTCAAGTTGATACAAAAATTTCTTCCACACTTCAACTATTGTGCCTGGCTGCAGCTGAAAAGACAGAAAATTATAAGGTGGTGGGTTTTTCTTTTTTTTGGGAACAGCATGCATCTGATTCATCCCACCATGGCATGGTGTTTGAGCAATTTTAAAAATTCAGGACAATGTACTGTATTTATAGCCCATCTTTTCCTCAGAACCCGTAACAATTACCCCTTAATTTTATTTTACGGTATTTTTATCTATGAGAAGTATGTTGGTCTGAGAGAATGACTAGCTCACATTTGCCCAATGAGTTTGCAGGACGGATCTCAATGTAAGTCTAACCAGTCCGAATCTGTTAGTCTAGCTACTATGTTGTGATGGGTTGTCTTTCTGAACTTTTTTCTAAATACATGCAGAAAAATATCACATAAAAACTGCCAAAGATAGGGTTATCTTTATGTCCCATATCACACCAATCCTACCGGCTCTATATCATTTTTTAACATTCAAAAATTCCTGTCATACAGAAAGGATGTTGAGAGACAGAAATTTCCCAGAGATGTGTTTGAGCCAAAACCAGGACATATCGCACTGAAGTACAAGCTGGTTTATGGAGTGTACCGCTAAAGGCTAAAGAGAGTTACTACAGTTCCTATTTATAGACTTGGATAAATAAGGAGCAAAGGGCTTCATTGAATTAGGTACCTAGTGAGGCCACTACTATGAAGTAATGGGGAAGGGCTACAAAGCAACAAAGTTCTGGAAAAAAACCAAAGCCAATGTTCTGTAAATAGTTTCAACATTCTGTAAAAAAAAATTCCCCTGAAAGAGACTTTCTTTTTAAAAACTTTTCTAGCTCTCTGTTTGCCCTTCGGTATATTTTCCCACTTATCAATTTTTGGTCTTTTAAATTAGGTCTCCAGCCTTGGCAGCATTAAGACTTGTGGACTTCAACTCCCAGAATTCCCCAGCCAGTTTAGCTTTTAAAATTCTGGGGAATTCTGGGAGTCTACAAGTCTTAAAGTTGCCAAGTTTGGAGATCCCTGTTTTAAATGTTTCATAGTTCAATTGATATGTAAGCACACTAGAAGATATTGAATAATAGAAGGGACCTAGATGGATGGAAACTACTGGACCACAAGTGGTCCTCCAAAGAATGAAGCTCCATGCCATGTAGGGTTTTATAGGCGACAACCAGCACCTTGAATTGCAGTTGGAAGCAAACTGTCAATTTGCAGCTTACTGAGCACTGATGACACATGGACATATTGAAGTGTGCCCATTACTGCCCATGCTGCTCTATTTTGGATCAGCTGTAGCTTCTAGGTCATCTTAAAGGGTAACTCCACATCAGGTGCATTGCAATAGTTCAATAATGAGTAAGCAGATGAAGGGCCTCCCATTTTGAGAATGGGTGCAACAGGTTCACAAGATGGATCTGCGTGCAAAGGCTCTCCTGATCAGGACACTGACAGCATCACTTGGGCAGCCTGGGGTCAATATGTACAATTGAGTAACATTTGGGTACTGAAATCAGGCCCCAAACCAATGGACGAACTCATTCAACAGGAGGGAAAGAGCATTAAGTCTTGATGTATGGTGCAATTATCGCACTCTAAGTGTGATTCTGTTTAAATTATGAAGTGCCTAGACTAAATCAAGAATGTTTGGAACTCTTTCACTTCAAAGCAATCTGCTTGTTCAGACTGTAACACTTTAGCAGCATCAAGACTAGAAGAGAAGCAACAACAAAAAATAGAGAATAGGGAGAGCCAACCAAGAGAGGATGTTGGGAAACAAAAATACAGAAAAAGAAAGAGAAGAAATGAGAGAACAAAGAGGACATGAGAAGAAATAAGTGGCCTGGGAGTTAAAGAAAGGAAAGATATACAAAGACCTTAGGGCAAGAGCCTGTGGATGATATTCTTTTCTTATATGTTTTTTTAATCTGGATCCCACTCAGTAAAAAACCATGCCCCTTTAAGGTCACACTTCATACTTCATTTCTGGAGTGAGTGAGATCATACTGGAAAGTTACATGTAGACCTGGGGTTATGGATTATCTACTTGACAGAGATGTATAGAAAAGGCCATCCTTGCAGCTTCCTGCAGCCTATGCAGACATGCATCTAATATTTAAATCCTGAGTAACCTCCCCAGTCAAGATTTGAGAAGTAGCTGGAAATTATTCTGTTCTCTGTGGTTTCTATTTTAGTTCCTTTGAACCTTAAAAGGTAAAGGTTCCCTCACACATGCGTACTAGTCATTTCCAGCTCTATGGGCAGTGCTCATCTCCGTTTCTAAGCCGAAGAGCCAGCACTGTCCAAAGACGTCTCCGTGGTAATGTTGCCTCCATGACTAAATGCCGAAGGCGCACAACAACACTTACCTTCCCACCAAAGTGATCCCTATTTTTCTACTTGCATTTTGTACGTGCTTTCGAACTGCTAGGTTGGCAGAAACTGGGACAAGTAATGTGAGCTCACTCCGTTATGCGGCACTAGAGATTTGAACCGCTGAACTGCCAACCTTCTGATTGACAAATTTAGCGTCTTAGCCACTGAGCCTTCACATCCCTTGCATACATGTTAAATTGCAGCCTTCATGATATGCCTGATGCACAATAATGTTCAGAATGATTATTCTGGAATTATAGTCCTAATACATTTGGAGGGTACAAGATTGGAAAAGTCTGGATTATAATATTTTGATTTTCTCAATCTTGGACAGAAGCAGCAATTGCCCTGGTCTTACTCATTTTTACACTTGTTAAACCTTTTGATTTTATAAATGAATAAAAGGTATATTCAGTTCTACATACATTCTCTGGTGTATTTTTGCAGATGAGAACTACTCTCAAAATTATAATGGAACAGTTCACATAATTTCCAAGACCTTACCTTTGCTCCATCATCAAATACTTCCTGCCAGATTATGGATTTCTTGTTAAGAGAAGTCACTATTTCCAGTATTCTAGGTGCAAAACAATATATGTATTTGACACACATTCAATTGTATATTCCCCTCGCAAACATACAATTTCAGCCAAGAACAGACCATCCAGCAATTTACAATAACTGGATATAACAGAAGTTTAAATATTGCCTGCAAAATTGCTTTTGAACTTTCCAAATATTTATGGACACTTATCTCAAGGTAATAACCAATCTTGATGGGATTTAGATTATGAGCCCAAAGAAACTAAAAAACATTCTGGTATATTTGCAAATAGACACTATTCCTTTGTGGTTGTTTTAATGTTGCTATAACCTTCTGAGTGTGACAAAGAGAACTTTTTCTGGTTTAGGTTTTACTGAGGGGTCTTTCTGATAAAAGAACAGTAAGTGCTAAAAAGCACTGATTTTCTGCTGCAAATTTTGAATGCAAAATTTTATTTTGCATTCAAAATAAAATGATATATTTTATTCTGAATATGTGATATATTTTGTTAAGATTTTAATATTTGAAGAAGCAGCCAGTATGGTGTAGTGTTTAAGCTACTAGGTTAAAAACCTAAGTGACATGACTTCTAATCCCTCCTTGGGCACAAGGCCAGCCAGGTAATCTTGAATAGTCACTTCCTCTCAGACCTAGGAAGGAGGCAATGGCAACCACATCTGAAAAACCTTGCTAAAATGCAGGGACTTACTCAGGCAGTCTCTGAGAATCAAACATGATTGAAAGTCTGGGAATTTGAAAAAACTAAACAGAAAAAGGCAATGGCAAGAGGTCTACTTCTCCATCATTGTCTAGAAAAAGATATGAGTGTTACTAGGAACTGAACTTGATTTGAGAGATTTCTGTTACTTAACATGTTTTAAATAATGTGCATCTGATTATGTTTGATCTTCACAGCGAAAAAATAATCTGAGTTGAAAGAGGTACCCCCTATCTGCTCCATCATTTTAAAGCAGGCATTGCTCCTTTCTTCCTTCTTTTCTTTCTGCTTCAGTTTCAAACCTACTGCCACAAAGTCTCAATAACTCTTCCTTTAAAATGGTTAACTTTAACTACCGTAATCTAGTTTTTCACGATTCTAGATGTAATTTTAATCATTATGTTTTAGGTGTCTGAAATGAAAGATGAAATAGTTGCAACAAAGCTTATTTTTAAACTTTCATTTAAGATGTAGTGATTGGAAATGCATTTTTTTCCTGATACCTAGTCAAGTTTGTAATCTCTCAAAGATAGTTTTATGTTTATGGTAGAAATCTTCCCTGTTTTATTTTCCCTCCCAGATTAATCATATGCAACTTTCATTATACTGCCAGGGGGGAAAAAGGCATGAAATCTGAGATGAATTGGATCAATTGTGGATAAATTGGTGTGACTATAAGCTTTTCTTCTCATCCACTTTCATTCAGAAACATTTAATTCCAAAGGACAGTGTGTGATATTGATTCAGTCTATTGCAACAGCAAACATCAGCACTCTTCCCCAATCCAAAGTAAAAAACCATTTTTAAAAATTCAATTTTGTTAGAAAAAGGGTGCATTTTAAAAATCAAAAATAAGAAAGGATATGGCTAGAATGAGTGATATTTAAAAAAAAAAGACCATTACAAATAACTTATATTGTCTAAACAGTACATTTTCCTCATCTTTTAAATCAAATAAGTTGTATTACTATTCCAATCTTCAGTCCTTCACGTTAGACCAGATCAGGTAGCAAATACTCCAAGAAATACTAGAATTCAATTTGTTAAAATAGGCTATAAGAACAGAACCTTGAAAACCTGAGAATAGTTTGTCCTGCCTCTGTCTGGTTTTCCTAGGCTGAGTTCACGTTTTTGGTAATAATTTTCGCATATCTTCTCCAAGGTCATATTTATGTTCCTCTACACAATCCTTTAATTGATTTGTGTGTGTGTGTGTGGTGATAAAATATGAGGAAGGTCATGAGGTAAATGGCCTCACCTGAACTGAGCTTAGTTATTCCACAGCAAAGGGCTGGTTTGAAAACACTCCTGGTCTACCTATTGAATTTTCTAGTCAGAAGAAGTGACTGTTTAGATTGCAAAATATAGCATATTTAGAAGAAATTATGAACTAGAATCTGCAACTACACTGGACAGATTTTGCTTCGAAGCTTTTGAAAGTACCCAATTACCGTATTTTTCAGAGTATAAGATGCACCTTAATCTTGGGGAAGGAAAACAAGAAAAAAACAATTCTGCCTCTGCCTACCCGCATCAGCGGCGTCCTCACTTCCACTCGGATTTTGATAATGAGCAACATAGATCTTTTTGTTCGTTTTAAACAAACCCTACCATCTTCTGGGCATTTAATTGGAGTGGGTGGGGGTGCAGAAGAGGGACTTGGCACTGAAGTCTCTGTTCCCGAGACACCCCCGTCTTCCTACCTATAGTCTCACAACAAGGCCCGATAGAGATGCAACATTTCAGTCCTTCTGGACGCTGCCATATCATAAACATGTTGCTGGGTTTCCCAGAAAGACCTCTGCCCCTTTGCTGCCTTGATCAGAGCCTGATTCGTGGAGGTCGGGACACATTGGGCGAAGGGGGCGCTGCATGAGAGGCATAAGGCAAAATGGCTCACTGCTCTGCCTGCCCCTTCTCCAGGCAGAGGGCAATCCTGGCCCAGGAGATAGATCAGGCCAGGGAGAAGGAGGGTGCACGCCTCTGCAATGTGCATCGGGGAACCCCTACATATCAGCTTTATCAAAGCAGCTGTTGAAGTAGATGGTGAACTCCCCTTCCGATCGTGCTCCAACTGAATGGGGAAGCCGGTGGCTGTGGGCTCCAGCAGGTTGAGTGGAGGTGCCTTCGCTATGTAGGAACCCCATGCCTTCCCTAATGTGTCTTTAATGAATGTGAAAAATGGGGTGAGCGAAGTGCAAGTTTGGCCCAAGAGGAGGCTTCTCTTGGGCCACGCCGATTCCAAAAACCTTCCTTTTGGAAACTTCGTAATGGGAAGAGTAGGGGGGGAAACCCCTCCAGCCGCGAAGCCTGCACTGGGTGACAGAAGCCGAAGAAGCCTTCCAAAAGGAACACGTTACAGAGGATCATGGAGGAAAGAGCTTTCAGTTGGCAGCACCTGCTGCATGCATTGTTTTTGGAATCAGGGAGGGGATCCGCAGCCTGAAAGCTCTGTCCTCCTTTTGCCCGGCATGGTGCAAATACTTCCTTTTGGAAGGCTGCTTCGGCTCCTATCACCCAGTGCAGGTTTTGCAGCTGGAGGGGTTTCCCCCCCTACTCTTCCCATTACGAAGTTTCCTGGCCAGAGAACCGCATGACTCATTCCCATGGCACATGGCCTGCGAGAACTTCTTGATCAGGATTGTGGAGGACAGATACCCCCATTCCACGCTCCCTCCCCCCCGCCTGGGCTCCCCTCCGAGCCCTTCCCACCATGCGCGGAGAAAGGCAAAGCAGCCAATGGCAGAGGGAAGGCATGGGGTTGGGTTCCTACATATCGCAGGCAGCTCTGCTCAACCTGCTGGAGCCCACAGCAGCTGGCTTCCCCATCCAGTTGGAGCATAATCGGAAGGGGAGGCAGTTCACCATCCGCTTGAACAGCTGCCTTGATAAAGCTGATATGTAGGGAAGAGGGTGGTGGACTTTCAACCGGCCATGCAGAAGCTAAAAAAGTGCATTGCTATTCAGGCGGTGGCCGGTTCCAGCCAGTGCTGCCATCCGAAAATGCTTTCCTTTCCCGGTTCCCCAATGCACATTGCAGAGGCGTGCACCCTCCTCCTCCCTGGCCTGATCTATCTCCTGAGGCAGGAGCCGAAGCCGATTGCCCTCTGCCTGGAGAGGGGCAGGCAGAGCAGTGAGCCGCTTTGCCTTATGCCTCTCACGCAGCGCCCCGTTCACCCAACGAGCCCCGACCTCCACTTCGGGAATCAGGCTCCGATCGAGGCAGCAAAGGCGCAGGGGTCTTTCTGGGAAGCCCGGCAACGTGTTTATGAGATGGCAGCATCCAGAAGGACTGAAGTCCTCTATTTGGCCTTGCTGTGAGGCTATAGGTAGGAAGACGGAGGCGTCTCAGGAGCGGAGACTTCAGTGCCAAGTCCCTCTTCTGCCCCCATGAAAAGCATCCCCCACCCACACCAATTAAATGCCCAGAGGGTTTGTTTTAAACCTTCAAGTGGTAGTGAGGATCCCAGCTTTCTGGAACCGCCCGAAATATTCTATCTTCTGCAGATTCCAATCCCATCTTTTCCATCTCTTCCAGGATAGAAAGTGGACAACAAGAAGGAGAATTAAAAAAATAAAGTTCCAGGCCAAAGCCAATAACATGGATCCCAGACCATACTGTTAAAATTAGGCAGTTAAACTATTGGTTTTCAGCAGCATCTTGTTTTCTTTTGCTAAGTTACAAAAGTACCCTTTCAATCTCTCAAAATGTCACTTATACCCACTCCAGTGACATTATAAAGTCATTCATTCCAATTCCTGCAATGTTCAGTTGCAAGAAGCCAGTCTACTACTGGCCTTTAGGAAGTTTTACTAGCAGCAGTAAAATACAATTTAGGGGATGAAAGCAATCAATAAAAGAAGCTGCAAATACATGATATATTCTTTCTGAAAAATAAACAGACTCACTTTTCAACATAATAGGATTGCAGTTTAGAATACCAGAACCCAAATCCTTTCTTTTTCATGAACTCAGTTACATCAGGATTGGAATTCCTAAGAAAGAAAGAAAAACAAAAGCAACAAATTATATTTCTTATAATATCGTACTAAAGTAGCAATAGAATAGAATGGTTTTTGCACGCTAATGTTCTTTTTAATCATTCAGGAATTGGGATCTAAACAAAATAATGCTGATTTGAAGAATGCCTTCTTTGACTTGTGACATAAGCTATCTTAGACCACTGTCTAGTAAGAATAAAGCATCTGCAAGTCCCCTTAATTTTTTGGCATGGCAATCTTAAGATCAGGATATTCAATGCATAAGCAATTATCCTATACAATACAATAATCCTGTAATTGTAAGCTTTTTTTATTCTTCCCTCGCCCAAAGATTTCAGTTTGTTTTTCAATTGAATTGCACAGCTTCTATATTACATTAAAGGTGGAAAATATTCTGAAGTCTGGTCTTATTTTTTTTACATCTCAAAAACCTAGTATTTTAACTGGAGTGTGTAGACTTTCTATATCCATGTAAATATTTTGATAATGTAAAATTGTACATTTTGGATTTTATTAGGAAGAAATACTTTGAAATATTCGGTATTCAGGAAAGCATCTCCACCTCATTAAAGCTACTGCCTGTTTCTAGGGTCATATCCTTCAGTGGCTGTATTATCCTGGATATTGACAAGGCTACATTAATGAGATGCAGTTAAATGCTTATACTACTAGATTTTCTACAATATCTCTTCCTAATCAAGTCTGGAGAATTGTATAATGCTAGTATCTTTTTAGTTGTGATGTTACACCATACCAACAACTGAAGTCCACTTCATCTCCTCCTAAGTGGATATATTCATCAGGAAATACAGTGCCAACCTCTTCAAATAATTTCATCATAAAATCATAAGTTGCATTCAAAATGGGGTTTATAGGTCCAAAAGAGCCACTTGGATGTTTTCCACTGTAGCAGGGTGTGAGGATATCTTTTTCCCAGTATATAAAACAAAGACAAAAAGAAAAGAAAAGATGCATGCTATTTTATTCTACATGAACTTGCATTTCTTACGTTCATTTTAAAAACGTTTCCAAGAACTGAAATGCTTTTTTCTTTGTAATGGCCCAGAACATAATCCTTTCAAGTGGAATATGATTACTGGCTAAGTATCAGATTTAGAAAATAATAACCTTTGTATTCAAATGATACTATTTAGCTATTTATTCAGTACTTTCATCCTGAATTCAATTTGTTTCCATTTTCTGAATCATTTAATGATAATCACTGACATTGCCAGAAACCTGTATTATAGAAATACCTTATTGAACCTCTAGAATTAGTAATCTTTTGTTGGCTGGATGGTTGTAATACTTTTTGCAGGACAGGGCAAAGGCAATCAGGGCACAGATTTAAGTACAGGGATGTATACCAATAAGGCTGGATGTTTAATGTTCTTATTGGGTAAGGGGGAATGATTAGGAATATTTATTTTTAAAATGACGTTAATCTCATTTAATGGCTCATGCTACAGTTTATATGTGTACCTGCTTCAAAATGACAGGGAAGCATTACATGCTAACAGTTTTCAGAAACGATGAGAGAATGTTGAACTGGGCTGCCTGCCAGGATCACAAGGTCAATTATCCTGACCTATCTTAATAGTGCAGTGCCAAATCCAGTCTAATCATGTGGCTGACTGTGCAACCACAATTTATTAAATTTGTATGCTGCCCAAATCTCAAGTACAATAAAATCAATAAAACATAGAAGATAAATAAAATTAGTTGAAACCCCACCTACTCTCTTTATTAGAATATATTTAAATTTTGAACATATCTGAATTATATGTAGTCAGGCCAGACCTGAATTATGTAACAGCGTAAAATTAGATTTAAATAATATTTAATAATAAATATGTATTGGTATTTAGCTGCCAATCTTCCTTTTGTCTTTGTTTTCCTATTGTAAGCCTATAGTATTTTCAATTCGCCTTTGAGAATGATACACATTTTACCTTTTCTCCAAGACTGAGTATGTCCTGGCGTGTCAAATTCTGGAATAACTCTAATCCCTCTTAACCGAGCATATTCTATGACATTCTGGACATCCGTGGGAGTATAAACATGATTGGGAGTATAAGCACCCTGTGGAAATAAACAAGAGAGAACATTTCTTTCCAATACTCCAGGAAAATGTCAACAAGTGAGAAGAGTGGTAATCTAGGAGCAATATCATATTACAACAGTCAAGCACTAGGATATAATCTAGATACAAGTTGTTTTTTGAATGAAATTAAGCACAAACCGTTTGTACCTTTTACTGATGATTAGTACTTTAAGTAATACTAAGAAAAAGTATCCAAGATCATTCTCTTTGAAATCCTAGGAGGAATTAATCTTGTTTCCCTATGTATTATTTTTCTGAGTGACCATGCATCTATTGAGGGGCAGGCAAATTACTTTTATGGATGAAAAACTGAACATAGTTGCAGTATCTCTGATGATCCAGTCCATGAAACTTGAAGTTGGTAATAGAAAAAGGTAGGAAAGAAGGTGGCTTTGTGTATTCTTTATAGAGTTATTTTTATGCTTGATAGGACACCATTGGGTCAATAGGAATAAATCTGCTGCTCTGCCATTGACATAACCCATGTCAAGTAAAAAACTGTTGCAACCAAAGGCCAGCATCAAAACAGAAGAAACAGATAAATACAAAAAGAAAGACAAACAATAAGTACAGGAGTAATTAAGGAAGCATCATATGCCAATTCACAGAACTTGGTGACATTGTAAGTCACCCGGAGGTCCTTATTAGCTAACCTAGAGGAACACTGAACACTACACGATAATATTTTGACCACCTTGGCCTTACTACTGAAAAAAAGGAGAAATTAAACGTTGGCTTAAGGCCAAATAAAATCTACAGTGCAAAATCACATTGTAACAAGGAACCAGGTGGTAGGTTGTAGGAGTTTTGTGATACCTGTCCAATAGCAGGGCAGGGAAAAGAGCATTGCAACAACATTTAGAAGAGACAGCTGTGTAAAGATAAGATTCAAAGTAAACTGCAGTTCTAAATAAAAAAGGCACTGTGGGATCAGTTCTTTGGTCTGTTTCATTATTATTATTGTTATTATTATTTAGATTTTTTATCTTGCCTTCTTTTGTCAACTCAAGGCGGCAAACATATCTAATACATGGCTGGTCTCAATTGCCATTGTTAACTGAGGACTACCTATAAACTGTCTCATTACATTTTATTATTGTCTTTTCACTGAAAGCTTAGTGAGGAGTGTAAATATTCAAAATGGTGTACCTGAACTAAGAAAGTTTTAAGTATGGTAAGTGTGATTGTTTATATTATTCTTTATCTATCTTAGTTTTAGGATGTTTATATTATTTGATACTGGTCAAACATCAAAATAATGTAATTTCATTTCACTTCAATAAAATACAAATGTTCTACTCTGTTGGAGCATTACCCTGAATTACTGTTTCAGATTTCACAGGTTGGAAGTGTCCAGATATGTTAGCCCACCACTACCTAGTCAATATGGTGGCCCTAAAATAACTGAAGTATGTGAGACATAGGTCTCTGAATTTTATTTTTTTAAATACTTGCCACATGATTCCATATGTTCTTACTTACCTGGGCATTCAATTCTGGAAAAGTGGTACTTTCATAAGGAAAGGAAGGGTCATCTACAATGTGCCAATGCAGGACATTGAACTTGTTAAAGGCCATGGCATCCTGTGATAGGAAAGATAAGACGGTATTTTAGTGACACACTTTACATCCAAAAATTAATTTATATACATGGGAATTTAAAATCTGATTTCTACTATACCCTCAATGAGAACAATTTCATCACTGTTTCTATACCTACTACATTATTACTAGGCCTGAGAGAACTCAATGTAAGACAACTTTACTTACAAATACTATAAATGTTTACAAGATATTTAATTTTATGTAACTTATTTCAACAAACAGTCACAGAACCCAAATATGATGACCTAAATAAGATAGCTGCCAAAGAAGATATTTATCACAGTTTTCCACATGTTGCCAAAATGTATAGGCATACATTGACTATGTAGATGTCTTTACAGTGTAAAATTTAGGCCTTAAGTGTGTTCCTCAAAACTACATGAGTTCTTGTCTGTATGTTGTGGGCCCCACTGATGAGGGTTTCCCTTCTGGTGGGACCACGAATAAAGGTTTTCTCAGTGGTGGCTCCTTCTTAATGAAAATCATTCTCCCTGAGGTACAGTTAGCCCCCAATCTGCTGCTTTACTATAAACCCTAGAAAGTGGTTTTGTTAGCAGGAATGGAAACTGACACAATCAAGTGGTTAATGAGAAGAGGTTATTTAGGCCAGCTGCTTTCCTCCTGCTCAGTGAAGAAATCTAAATTAATACCCTGTTTCCCTGAAAATAAGACCTCGGATAATAAGCACAATCAGGCTTTTGAGCGCATGCGCTAAAATAAGCCATCCCCCCCAAAAAAGCCCTCCCTGAAACACAACAGCAGACATGAGGTGTTCACATTGCTGCCTCCTACACCTCAAAAATAATAAGACCTTCCTGAAAATAAGGCCAAGCACTTATCGGGAAAACACGGTAGATTCTATGAAGTATGTATGCATGTATGTATTTAATTATTTATTTATTTAGTTTGTTTGTCAAACATGTACAAGATAGCAGGTATAGGTGTAAACTTAAACAAAGTAAGTAAGTACAGATAAATGAGGACAGTAGGACAGGGACGGTAGGCATGCTGATGTGCTTATGCATACCCCCTTTACAGACCTCTTAGGAATGGGGTGAGGTTCACGGTAGACAGTTTGAAGTTGAAGCTGTGAGTGTTTGAGGTTGTAACAACGGAGTTGGGTAGAGCATTCCAGGCATTGACCACTCTATTGCTGAAGTCGTATTTCTGGCAATCGAATTTGGAGCAGTTTACCTTGAGTTTGCATTGATTGTTTGCTTGTGTATTATTGTGGTTGATGCTGAAGACGTCGTTGACAGGTAAGATGTTGTAGCAGACAATTTTGTGTATTATGCTTAGATCGGACCACAGGCAGCGTAGGTCTTCCTAATATTCTTCCTAATTTTCTAAAGAATCTGCCTTCTGTAACTAAACACATTCTCCATCCTGTACTCTAAATGAAAGAGAAGAGATCTTCTGCTATTTCCCCACCCCTTTCCCCTTTTCTCATAGGCATTTTCCTGTATCTTATTATTCTGTCAAAACTGAATACATTGAATGAACCGGTATGGAGCCAACTGTTTCATGCCATGGCCTCATTTCATTGGCCTTTTTTCTTTGCCAAAATCCAATAGCTATTCACTCTTCAGTTTTCTAGGTCATCCTTTCACTGAATGAAAACCCGTCTATGGATCTTGGATTTTGCCTTCAGACCGTTATGTGCAAAATGGTTTTACTGGGACATCTTGTTCATGTTACCCAGAATTTTAGGCTTCATTATTAGCATTCTAAAAGGGTGATATTAGCATTTTAAACATGGAAGTTGAAGCCTCTTCTCTAACTTTAAGGAAGCACGTTTTTCTCTTCTCAGCCAAGTCCATTTTATTTGGTCTGTGAGAACTTGGTTTTTCAGCAAGTATACCATAGAAAGTGCATTCTAGAAGACCTGGGATACACATGCAACTATTAAGAAACAAACTCGACTGGGAAAGGAAATTTATGTAAGCCATAAATTTGAGGCTTGAGCAATAGAAAACATTGATTCTATATAACATTTTACAAGTGGCAAATTTATGGGTTGCGTAGTCCATCTCCCAGTCAAATTTGATTCCTGAGCTTTGCCTGAATTTCAAGACAAAACAATATAATTTCTTCAAATGGATACCATTTACATTAAGGTCAGTAGAGAAGTCCTTCTTAAAGATAATTTGCTATCCAAATCTGTTATTAGACATGTAGCAAAGGGTGTTTTCTGTTATTACCAAGCTATGAAATCTGCTCCCTTTGAAGATGCACTCAGTCTCCAATCTTTTAACTAATTAATTTAATTAATTATGTTTTAATCTGATTTAAATTAGGGATAGTTCTTCATCCCATTTGGAATCAGAATTTTCATCACTAAGTGATGCAGTTTTAAAGGGAGATGTCACATGACCACGCAGCAATCAAAATCCCACCTTTTCTGGTTGCCATCATGACTCTAGACGTGGAGTTTGTTAAACAGAGGGAATCCCAGGTAAGGAGATCAGGGCCCGGGAACCTTGTGCAGGCCACATGCAAATAGGGAGGGTGCTGCAGTGTGATATGAATACAAAGAGGCCGGGAAAGAATATGCTGCAGCTCAGGGGATTCTTGGTGTGCCATGGCTCTAGAGTAGCAACAAGTCCCTGAGTTGCAGCGCAATTCAAAACTGCAGTCATCGTCATCTGGCCTCAGCCACCACAGCCCATCCCAGCAGCACAGCTTAGTATGCCTCAGCCTGTGCGCCCTGCACTCCACAGGCTTTTCCATGCCTCTCTGACCTTTGCTGTTTTCCTCCTGCTGTTGGTGAGGCACACGCAGCCTGGATCTATTGTAAGAGAGGATGTCGTTGCCCATGCTTGGACTTTTCCCTGAGGTCATTTGTTTGGTTTATTATCATGATTCTTTGGAAAATTTGTGAGGTTTTTCTGAACCATCGTAAGATGGGCACCTGCCATTCTCTAAATAGTACATATGTTCCCACAAGACCTGGGGAATATCTCAGAAGCTTTCTCAGAAGACCTTTGCAAGAATGGGGCAAACTATTGGGAACAATGTACCCAATTTGAGGAATTGAGAATGAGTTCACAAACCAGAGGTTCAGGTGGGCTACCAAGTGCCTAAATTTTCATCACATGATCATAGGGATGCTGCAACAGCTGTAATTTCATTCAGTGCTGTGGTAACTTTGAATACTCACTGACTATTATGACTATTCAATGATCATAAATTGAAGACAAGTACTTAGGTTTTTCTAAAATTATAAGGTGCACTGAATGCCCTCTGGGAAGGTAGGCAAGATATAAATTGAACAAGGAATATCAACAGTAAATACTATAATGGAAGTCTTAAGTCAAAACTCACCCACAACATGCAGAGATTAAAACACCTATCTTACTCATTTATAGTCATTCATTTTAAATGCCTACTAGAATCTTCTCAACCTGGATGGCAACTACAGCTTTATATACCAAGATGACTTAGCATATAATCTGGATCACTTACCAAATTAGTTTGAATAACTTTCAGTGGCAGGAAATGTCGTGATGTATCAAGCAAGATTCCTCGATATGCAAATCTTGGAAAGTCACTTATGACAGACTCGTTAACAAAATACTGTTGAAACAAACAAAAGAACCATATGCAGGTGAGGCTTGTGGCAGATAATCAGATTTGACTTTTGTGGTAAGATACATTTATTTAGGTGTTAAACTTAACTTCCTAGCATATAAAAGTTATCAAATATCTTGCAATGCGTTTAGCCATAGATTTGAAAAATTATGTATTTATGTAAATGAAATTACTACTATTCCTACTGTTTGGAAAGGCTATATTTTATTACCTGCAAAGTAAACATTAATACATATGTTATATTCAAATATAAATACTGCTTATTGTAAACTTCAGTCATAAAGTATTGACATACAATTCCAAAGATTATAGCAAATAGTTTGTAATTGTGCCTTCTGCTTATTTTTGACACTATCCCCTGCCTTCCTCCAGCTATTAGCCTGAATTTTTCTGAACAGCAACTCCCATCATAATTGAACTGATATGGTTGCTAAAATTGTGAGACTTGTCCGAACAACCAGCTAAATAAAGGAATACAAGTTTAGTCTTGCTAAAAGTAAATAATAACTAATAAATAATAACTAATACACCAATAATATTGGTAACTCAAGATTGAAATGATATATGATAGATAGATAGATAGATAGATAGATAGATAGATAGATAGATAGATAGATAGATAGATAGATAGATA
>JANHFT010008080.1:27440-57726 GCA_032467955.1 Pseudoxenodon macrops | reverse complement strand
AGGGCTGTAAGAGCACTGTGAAATGATATATAAGTCTTAGTACTATTGCTATTAATGTGACAAAGTTAAGATCTCTTACAGTTTGAATATACAGTGCAGCTTAACATCCAACTGGTTGTAATATTCTTCAATAAGCAGAAAAACAAGAGAATTAGGGTAATATTGAGGAATATGCCTGCATTTGAAAATAGTCAATAATACTGAACTGGGCATCATTTTTAATTTGTTAGTGATATATGATTCAGAACCTGAACAAGATTGATTGATCAAGTGGATGCCCCAAAGGTGCTTTTTTTCAAGAGGCAACTGGACTTTCTTGTTTTTCTTTGAAGGTGTTTTGCTTCTTCAAAGATGAAGAAGCTTCTTGAATGAAAAGCAAAATGTCTTCAAAACGAAAACAAAAAGGCCAGTTGCCTCTTGAAAAAGCACCTTTGGGACAACCATGACTTGGATGACTGAGAATCTCCATAGACGATCAAGTGGATGCAAAATTTGAATGCAGTTGTTGTAATGGTATGTAGGAATGACCTTAGGAGGCAGGACAACAAGCAAACAAGAGAACAGTCAGGTAAAGGCAGCTTAATCTGCAGCAGGAATGTGAGTGTGGCAAGAGGCTTAGAAGAGATTATTCCTAGTTTTTGGCCTGTAAAGGGGACAAGAGGAGATAAATACTTTGAGACTTTCAAGATTCTGTTAATGTAGCGTTATAATAAAGTAGAATTTGCTCACCTGGTCATGTTTCCTGCCTGGTCTGTCTTGTAAGGTGGACATCAATCTTGCAAGTCTCATACTGTCTTCCAGGGAGGGGAATTTTAGGAATGGCTTCTAGTCACCAGGGAACTGTACTATCCACCACAGCAGCATTGTTGTAACACTAGCAACAGGTAGATGCACAAGTAACCTGTTTGTAGAATGCCATGATGCAACTAATGCAACAGCTGGGAAGAATTTGCCCATAGCATCATAACAACTTGTGGCTCATCCAATGCTACTGTGTTCCATGGGTGCTTGCCAGAGAAGTTTGGAGGGGACCAGAATCAATTGTGAATATTTACAGCTCAACGTGATATGTTTATGGCTGGCAGATTGGTTGAGATTCCCACTGATCATACCAAAGTGATTATTGTGCTAGGTTTGCTAAAGGAAGATGCAGCTAATTGGACAACACTGTACCATTCATTGAGAGGGAGGATCTGGAGCTGGACAACTATCAGGATTTCATGTGTAAGCCCCGAGGATAATTTGGAGGTCCCATCCAAAGAATCATGAAGTCAAGAGATCCAAAAACTCTCCAAAAGCAAGGTTGGAGGAAAACAAATAATAAATTACTGTACCTTTTGGAGATGCAAAATTGCTTAACCTGATTGTTCAAAAAAGGCCTGAGAGATAAGCTGGTGGGGCAAATTACCCCCAAAATCCTGGAAGAGCTGTACCAACCTTGTCCATGCAGGAATTTATTTCATCAGTGCCGGTGCTTCCCAATGAAAGAGACATGCAGATGGATTTGTAGCACTGGTATGTTATTGGTAAGAATAATATATAACCTCAGATGCTCTGAGATTATTACCTGAATCTATAATTACACTTTGCATCAATTCCTGAACCTTTGTTCAGCTGTTAAATACTTTGACCAAAGACAAGAACAATTTTATATTATCACCCATATTTGTGCTTTTTAATTCATTTCAAAAACAGTAGAGGGCACTCTTGTATTGTCAAAAAATCTAAAGCCTCATTACATTTTCAATAACATTGCTGCACAACAAAAAAAGTAATACAACTCTGTTATGTTTTCCTTAAGTTACATCCAGCTCTTTTGAATGAAATTCCCCCTGAGATTTGAACAGCTACCATCCTGCTGGTGTTTAGAAGGGTCTTAAAGACCTGGCTCTTTGCCCAGACCTTTAGAGAGAATAACTGATGCCCCCTCCTCTTTTTTCCTGTTCCTTTCTTTGCCATAGATGTCCTTCTGTCTTGTGCTGTTTTTTTGTATGTGATTGTATGTGTCTGCTTTTTTCTATTGTTCTTTATCTTTAAACGTTTTAATGGTTGTAAGCTGACCAAGGTCATTGGGAATCAGACAGCATACACATTTAATATATTATTATTATTAGTCATAATTTAAAGATATCTGGCTCTCCTTACAGGATAGAAAGAGTATTGATGCCTTTGAACTTTAGCATTGGAGAGGTCTCTGGAAAATACCACGGACACCAAGAAAACAAATCAATGGATCATCAAGCAAATCGACTCAAAATTCTCACTTGAGGCCCTAATTATTTTACCTCAGAGGCATCATGCAAAATTCCATCTCTCTGGAAAAGGCTCTGATGCTGGGAAAGAGAAAAGAAAGAAGAGGGTGGCCATTAGCCACGTGAATAGACTCAGTTGCAATGGTGACGAATGCATCATTGGGAGACTTGAAAGAACAGGTTAGGCTTGTCAGATTGTCACAGGAGAAAAATTAACCTAGTTGATGGCACATAGTCAATTAATCTGTCTGTCCTTAGTGAGCATTCATTCATACACTAGAAATTAGTTTTACCCTTTCTTTCTAATAAAAATTGTATTCTGAATTTTGAAAGCAGCTGAGGTGCAAGGCACAAACCTGTTTTAGCAATTTCTCATGTTTGGCAAAGATGGGTCAATCATTAGGCAGAACAGGCTCTCTCAAGCAGCAGTCAATACAGATTGTGGTTTACGACCACAACTGAACCCCAAATTTATGTTGCTAAGTAAGACAGTTGTTAAATGAATTTTGCTAGATTTTATGACCTATCTTGCCACAGTTGTTAAACGAATCACTGCAGTTGTTAAATTAGTAACACAGTTGTTCAGTGAATCTGGCTTCCCCATTGATTTTGCTTGTCAGAAAGTCGCAAAAGAGGATCACATGATCCTGGGACATTGCAACCTTCATAATTATGAACCAGTTGCCAAGCATCCAAATTTTGGTCACGTGACCATGGGGATGCTATAATGGTTGTAAGTCACTTTTTTCAGTTGGCGTTGTAACTTCAAATGGTCACGAAATAAACTGGGGGACTATAACTCTTTGGCCCCATGGACACATCTCCATGTCACCTAAATGAAGGCTTAATTTTAAATCTGAATTTAGTTGATTTGGGTACAAATGGAGCAGAGGTGGGTTCCTACCAGTTCAGACCAGTTCTATAGAGTAGGTAGTAAGCCGCTGGTGATATCATGGAACCAGTTTTGGTCCATGGATGCCAGCATGTTTTTTTTTTTGAAAAAAAAAAGTTTTTGAATTTTTCTGGTTTTTGTTTTCTTTTGTGCATGTGCAGAAGCTGAGTTTCCGGCACTGCGCATGTGTCACCATCTTGTTCTTGGGCTTTTTTGGGGTAATTTTTTTGTACTGCGCAAGCACGTACGCGCAAAGCGCACATGCCCATGCGGCGTGGTAGGAAGCGAACCGGCGGCAAGGTAAGTTAGAACCCACCCCTGAAATGGGGTGAAGGTTCAAGAGGTTTTTACAGACATTTAAGATTTTAATTATACCTTGTGGCTTGTTATCTCATTCTGTTAGGTTTCTCCAATTACACTTCTATGTTAACATACTAAGTCACTTACTGCTACTTATTTCTCCCTCAATTGTGTCATCAATCTACACGACACACCTGCCCTCCCAGCTTATCTACAAACTCCATATACACCATAAAACGGGACATCTTAGACCAGTGGTTGCCAACCTTGATAATCTATAGGTGTGTGAACTTCAACTCCTAGAATATAACCAGCATGTCCATTTATGACAATTCTTAGGAGTTGAAGTCCATACATCTGAAAGCTAGCAAGGTTGAGAAGCACTCTTTTAGATAGTAAAATGTCCTGTGTTACTTTTCAGACTTGGATATTGGGAGATTATTTATCCATAATGTCTCCTATAAAATGAACAATAAAATAATTTGTATGTCTCTTCTTTATATATGTATGGTTTGTGAAGAAGGAAAGGAAGAAGGGAGGGAGGGGACGGAGGGAGGAAGAGAGAGGGGGTAAAATAAAGGTTTTAATGCACATTCATAATAATGCAACAGCGGGCCATATATTGTTTTATATATTGTGCATCATAAAGAAGAAACACAAATATTATTGTGGAACTTTTGATGATCGCTGAGCTTGTTTGTCTGTTTCATTACCCAATTAGGTAACGTTATCAGTGCCAAAATATTATTGAAATGGTATAAATAATTGTTATCCTACAATAATATTCAAAATTCAATGTATATTCAACCTAATATTCCCATGGAGAAGCATTAAGAATCACTTCTAGCATATTTTTTATTGTACAAAGGTTTTTCCCAATACATTTCTTTTATTCACATAGTAATACAGTGATATATACAGTTTTAGTAGGGACGCGGTGGCTCAGTGGCTAAAATGCTGAGCTTGTCAATCAGAAAGGTCAGCAGTTCGAATCCCTAGTGCCGCGTAATGGAGTGAGCTCCCGTTACTGGTCCCAGCTTCTGCCCACCATGCAATTCGAAAGCATATAAAAATGCAAGTAGAAAAATACGGACCATCTTTGGTGGGAATGTAAGCCCAATGTAGCGTTCTGTGCGCCTTTGGCGTTTAGTTATGCTGGCCACATGACCACGGAGATGTCTTTGGACAGCACTGGCTGTTCGGCTTTGAAATGCAGATGAGCATCGCCCCCTAGAGTCGGGAACAACTAGCACATATGTGCGAGGGGAACCTTTACCTTTTTACATGCAGTTTACACAACCTAATTTTACTAGCAGTATTTTGACCTAAAATATACTTCTGTTTCTTTAGCACTCACTAGCAAATTAAGTATGGATTTTAATCTGCATTATGTAGGCCTGGAAGTAGCACTTTACTCAACGAATGGATTACTTGAATTCCTGTTCTATTAAACTGTGCAGAAGATAAAGGAAGGGAGAGCCACCAATGCTTGAAACTAATATATAAGTTTTGAATGACATCTTTTTTGTTTGTGCTACCATATTACTCAGATAAAAGAGTAAAAGACTGAGGCTCAAACCTCACAATCTATAGGCAGAAGGTTTAGATAGCAAATGTCTGATTTGAACCTCAAACACTCCTGCCACTCAGAGAGAGTGGTTGCAATATTTACAGGCATACTTGAAAGTTTAAGAGCATGTCAGAGCCATTCAAACAATATTTTGCTATGGATCCATTCAGAAAATGGATCTTACAGTTCCCTACTTCTTCTGCAGATGGCTGATCTTAGGTGTCACTCAGGTGTCAATCAAAATACAGAAAGCTTTTCTATCTTTTATATTGGGAAAAACATGGCAGGATTGCAATAGAAAGGCAGTATTCCCCAGGCCACTTGTAAAATTTAGTATTTGAGGCAGAACAATTACCCAATGCATGCTTTCTGAGAAAACATTCCTTATATATCAGTGAAATAGAAATCATATCCAGAATATGTTTTGCCAAAGAGATATATAGTCCTCCTGCTTAGAGGGGGGGTGCAAGAATAAAAAGTCTGTGTAGCATAGTTTTTTTTTTTAAATAGAAAATATATATAATTGTAGGGCTGTAGTTTGAGAATGGAAGGACAAATGGAATAAAGATGTATAACACTTTTCCTGCTGTCATTTTCAAGATTACCATCACAGCTATTTTGTTCTCACTGGATATAATATTTATGCAATTTACCGATAAAAAAAAAAGAACTCAAAACCCCAATTCTGAACACAAACTGAACTAAGAGAACAAATATTAGTATTTCCTCCTTGGTTGAAGAACAACTTTTGATTCATGATTTTTCCTTCCTTCCTTCCTGCCTGCCTGCCTGCCTGCCCTAAGTTTGATATATGTATCTTCATATGTTTTATATACTTGTATCTATCTTTATTCAGCCCTTAAGGAAAAGATTAGGCTGTGGGTTTTCTATACATGCAAATCCTCCATTTCAATAAATGGCTTATGACTGACTCTAGAAAACAAAACCAATCATTTTATGTAATGGGAGACAATAATAGGACTGCTATCTAAACACAGATTTTCACACGGTCTTATGTAACCATTGCTTTCTGTCTGTATTTAAGTATCACCTCTTCAGTGATCAAATACTTTCCCCATTATAAAAAAAGCAGCCTTTACTGTTTTCACTTCCCAAACAGCTTTGAATTGAGCCCTTTAATTAAAGCAGTATGCACATATTTGCTCCCTATAGATCTTTTCTTGCAGGTGGGGACAAGTCTGGACATGCTCTGAAGTACATTACCAAAAGTACACAAATGTAAAAACAGCAATACTTTACTGTTTTAGCAGCCATTGTATTTGTAATTTAATTAAAATCAATCATCTGGTTTCCAAAACCAAACTTTCAGTTCTATGAAGGTCACAGTTTCACAGATTCAGATCAATAGGCAGTATGGATGTGTTTTATCGATTATATTACAAAGCCCTTCAAGGCCCCAGCAGCTAAATGTGTGAAGCAATTAAGAGCTTAAATTTGCTACTCCTGTACAAAACCTAGAACACAACTATGATGGTTATAACTGCAAAACTATTTAGCTGCAACCAATAATAAATCTTCTTATGAATCAGCAGTTTCAAGTTGTTACTAATATATGAAAATGAACATTCAGAAATGGATTTACGAAGTATTAACTTTGCATCTTATTTCTGGGTAATGATAAATAGGCCAGCTATTGAATACATGATAATAATCCATTTTTTTGTGGGTGTACTATTTTTAATTGATAGCAACATTTATATATGTACTATATAAACACATTGTTGAAGTTCTTATATTTAGCAATATGGCTTTTGTTCTTAAATGCATAATTTCCTAAGGTTGCTTAGGTTCCTAAAGACAGCATATATGAAAGGAAGACAGTCATATTAAAGCTGAATAAAGAGCATTGCACTTTTATTTTATAAGTCCTTATTCCCAAGGAGACCTGTTATTTAGACATGCCTTGCATTTGGCGGTCAGCATCTGCAAATATTCACATTTTTTAGGACCTGGCACACTTCTGCTTCTTTTCCCCTGCCCAGAGTCCCTGGTCTATTTGTAATATTGTCATGGAATGCATTATAGTCAATATTTCATCCTTGGCTTCTGGCAAGAATCCTTATACTATAGAAATGTCATGACAAACACAATACATTTTTTTACAAGAGAATGAATAAAGCTACCTCCATTTTATTTCAAAATTTACTGACTTTAAATTTAAATTTTCTTTTCAAACACTTTCTCTGGAAAGTTCACATCTAATACAAGATAGTCTCGCCACAGGTTGGAGCTGCAAATTTCTGAATTATTCCAAGGTTTTGGGAGTCAAGGTGTGCCAAATTATATTGGACTATAAATTCTATTATCATCGTCCTTAGGTTCAATCATCCAGATCACTATGCTTTGTCTCTTATGTTACTCTAACATCTGTTAATTTCAAATGGCTAATAATTTTTTTCAGAGACCATGTCATCTTGACACATAGCATGTTAACTCATGACTTTCATACCTTAACAGCATCAACACATTCTCTGTGTTGAGGTAGCAACTTACTGTATATGCTGTTTGTTCTTTAAACCTGCTTTTGAATAGTAACAGGAAATCTCACAAGATCTTACGCGGAGGTCCATGGCTTTTAGAACATAAGCTGCCATTAATATTGAAAACTATAATTTATATTACAGATCTTATTTTTTCCTGTTTGATAATAGATTTGTAGCATCACTTGATCTCTTAGGACTTGAGTCAAGTTGGGATTACTGATTTAGCCATGATGGCATTATCAAATTCACCACTTGACTCTTGAATTGGTAGGACAATGCTACAAAGCAGCTTGAAAGAAAAAGAAAGGAAAAGAAAAAGAAATGAAAAAGCAAGAGAAAAAGTAAGTGGAAGTGCTTTCCACTGAACTAGACAATTACCAGACTGTAGAATTATACTTCTGAATCATGTTTGCCCTGCACTGCAGTTCCTGTAACTTATCATTATTGGCTTTATCCAGAACCAGATTGTTATAACATTGTCTGATTATTGTATTTTAATTTTTTGGAAATATTTAACAGCTAAATATCTGGAAGCTTATTTTAATGAGAAAAGAGTACCATTTAAACATGCAAAAGGGCCTTCATGCATATTATAAAAATAAATTCATATTTACAAGAGACTGTACCTTGGGATGACTGTGTCTGCGATCAAACCTTGCTCCCTCTCTAAAATGATGATATATGTTCAGATGTCCATTTGCCATGAATACTTTACATTTTAGGGTAAAAAAACTCAGTTCTGCAGCCAAAATAAACAAACAAACCAGAATAAACAAACAAACAAACAAACACAAATGTCTAAAGATTTCAACCTGGCTTCAGAGAAAAGGGCAATGATTGTGTGTTTTCAATCAATGGTTCTATGTCTGCAATAATTTCTACTGTAAGGCCTTCTTTACCACTAAGTCTATCCAATCCAGGTAGACAATCTGGAATTGTAGTGATAGTCTTGACCTGGTATTTGCTGCCTCATTTTATTTACTGTATTTAATTATTTTAATAAAGACTCTGAGCAAAAATCTGAACATGTGCACCTGGACAACAAACACCTTATATCACAAAACAACCAAACAACTATAGAGTCAACAAACTACTAAACTCTTGGCCTGGGAGCAAAGCTATGTTTTCAAGGACTTACAGAACCCTTGGAGGGTGGGAGCTGTGCAAATCTCTTTGAAGATGTTGTTCTACTGCATTGTTTTCTTTTCCTCCTTCAACCAAGATTATAGAAGCAAGGCTAAAAATGCTTTTCTCTTTCTGGTAATTGAGGAATGCAATAGCATGTTAAGCCCAATATCTGGTTGTGAATCTAGTGAGGCTTAGGTCTTCTGAGGCATGTTACCAGATTATTAAGTCCACAAGGCACAGATTGACACCAAAGAAAATGTCTCTTTGGTGTAGCATATTGAATTTACTGAGAAACATAAACTAGCAAAGAAAACATGGACAATTGTTAAGATTTGAGAAAAGGATTAGGCACAGGAACAAAGGAATAATAGGAAGGCACAACCATGACGGCCATTATGTCACAGGAAATATAGCTCTGAAAGAAACCTGTCTGTCTCCAGTATGGGCAAAGAGAAAAAAAATCAACTGCTAACATCACTTTCTCACAATAAGTCCTTGGGGGTTTGATTCTTTGCTGTATTCTGGAGAATTTGATCACACAATTTATAGGTGGAGGATTTATGGTTCCTTTTATTTCTTATTCATATCAGATAATACTTGTAGTGAGACAGAAAAAAATATAATAAACCAGGGGCCTCCAACTTTGGCAATTTTAAGATTTGTGGACTCCCAGAATTCTGGGACTTGAAGTCCACAAGTCTAGTTGCCAAGGTTGGAGACCCTTACAATAAACCTTCCAGAAACCCCTCTACTATATAAGTTTTATCTACTAGAGGCAATTAGACTCCAAATCAGTTATAATAAGTGAATTTACTTAGCAGATGTTTTAGAATGTTTGTATTGCTGGAAGTGCCCATTACATAAACTTTCAATATTCCCACTATATATAAAATGAACCTAAAGTAAATTCAATCATAACAAGGTTATGGAAGCACTCCATGCCATTCCTGAAAGTGGGGACCAAGGAATCAAAAAGATGTAAGAATGTTATAGTATTGCAATATAAGTCCCATACCCTCTATGTGTCCCAATCTTGCATGCATAACCAAAAGGGGCAGATATTACAATTTATGTAATGCAAATTTTGTTAAAGTGATTTAATTTTTCTTCTTATCTTACCATTGTTAAAATATTTAAATTTAACAACAAGCTAAGAATGTATCTACTTATTGGTACTGAAAACAGGAGCTATGTCATGCCATATTACTTTGGTGTGTTTTGTTACAGAGATAAGAACTAATTAGTTTGTTTCTCCTAAGAATTGCAGCCTACCCAGTTTATGTACAACTCTACATGAAAATGAGAAGTGTCTAGCTTTAAAGAAAGTTTTTGAAAGATAAAAATAGACAATATACTCAGAACTTCCCTAAAGATTTTCACTAGCTGCACTGTAACCAATGGATATTTTGGAAAAGGAAAAGGAAATGAAAATAAGCAACCAATAATATTTAGCTTCATTTGAGTAACGCTGATAAATGCAGTGACACAAACAAAATGTAGTACCGTTGGAGTGATCTTACAGAAATACATTTGATTTTAATATCATTTTAAAATGATATATAAAAGTACTCTTAAGTAATTTGAAAAAAGTTCCATTAAGAGTACATATAGGTTTTATTTGTTTACAAACATAAATTTTGATGTACAAGAACAAATCTTGCTTTTAAAAATGGCTTTTTAGAGCTATTCTTTATTACACTTCTCTTATTAAAGAGGCAATGTGTGTTCCTGCTCAATAGAAGTGCCAACTCATTGTGTAGCTTTGAAGCCCAGAGTCTTAATTCTTATGACTTTTTTCCTTTAATATACAGTCCTAAACAAAGCCCTAAACAAAAAAAACAAAAAAACCCTTCTAAATAGGGAGTTGTTTTTTTTGGCACTCCTTCAAATGTCCTATGCAAAAGAAGACTGATGATTATTCTTTTACAAATCCTACCATTTAAAACAATGGGAATATTTATGGTGCTAAATTGAAGACATCTGTACCAAGCAGCACTATCTAAATTAGTGACTGGATTTTCATCACTCTCTCTGGAAAGCCACAAGCATGGTCTAATTTAAGTTGAATGTAACAAAGCTTTAGCACAGAGGAACATTCAGGGATTTTGATAATATTCTGGCTCCTACTATTATAGTATACCCAGCAGCCAGATCCATAACTGAGATTGATTTGAGATTATTTATTACTATGGCAACTGAAGTAAATTTGAATACATCAATGGAAGCATGTATTAATATTAGATTTCCATATTCATGATTTTTTAAAGTGTGCAGGCTCTGTAACATTTTAATCTCTCTCTTTCCTTCTCTATCTTTTGTCATTTGTTTTAATATTTGGGTCAGTCAACTTACTTATTATATTTTACCAATCATAATAATTCTTTCACCTATCCTCAAAATACACTGAGTCTTTGGATCTCCCAGTTGATTCTTGCTGTGGTGTTTTGTTGTATTTTAAATTGTAACTGAAAAAAAGACAAATTAAAGGTCATAGATATTATTTTCTCCTCTAGTTTTATGATCTTGTAAAGGTTTTTTTTTCTGTAAGGAAAGAAAAGTCTTGCCAATGAGCCAAGTGAAATTATGAACTTCCTCTTGGGAGAAATTCAGACAGTCTCATTTTGCTTCCTTTAGGGCTATTTTTAAACTCGAGGTGATTCACCATCTCCCAGCAGACATAAGGGAGAGCATCTGCATTCAAGCTATCTGAATCCTAAGTACTTTAACAGTGTTTAGTCAACCATGGAGTATAAAGGAACAACTTTCTTGCAAACTATTTAGGTTGTAGTTTGCTGATAGGCTAATATGACTGCATTTGAACTGATTTTCTGCTTAGTAAAAGTATGGCTTGAAAGATATATTGAAAATTCCCATGTGCCAATCTGGTAAAAGGGTGGGAAAGACTGATAAAATCTCCTTCAACCATATGTCTAGATTATTGCTAATCTAGTAAGCACATTCAGCTATTAGAAAAAGTCTGGATCATCTGTCATCTGAAAGAGCTCAATTCTTTTGACCAATGATTCTTTTAGAAGTTTGAAATTTGGTACAATGTGCTAATAGTATAAGGTAAGTGCACAAAAATACATCTTTCCCCTGATCATTTTACTTATTCTTCTCTATGCCTGAGTTCACCCAATTGTCATGGTTGTTATAACCATTGCTCAGTGAATAAACCTAGCACCGTGATGGTGAACCTATGGCACGTAGCCAATCTGAGGGTACACGAGGCGTTGCCCTATGTCAAGTCCATACGAGCTGATTTTTGGCCTTCCAGGGTAGGGTGGGGAGGCTGTTTTCGCATCCCCAGTCTTTTCTGAAGCCTGGGGATGGTGAAAAACGGATGCAATGGGCCTATCGGAAGACTGGAGGCTTCAGTGAGACCTGCACACATGCGCGGGGGGGGGAGTAGCTTGGGGTGGTGATGGTTGCGCATGTGTGAGGGAGGGCATTGGATTATGGGTGTGGGCACGCACGTGGTCCCCCGCACTCTGCCCACTTTTGGCATGCGATGGCAAAAAGGTTAGCCCTCACTGACCTAGCGCATATAATGCTTTATTTAAACTAAATTTGTATGTCAATGATTGCATGATCTCTATAAATGCTATATGCTAAACAAAGCCAGCGTATACAACTTGCTAAGCTATAACCCATAGTTTACCAAACGATTGGGTTCACACTGTGCTCTACGTCGTTAATTGGATGTCTGTGTGAACATGTGTATGTGTATATGTCTGTGTGAACATGTGTATGTGTATATGTCTGCGTGCATATGTGTATGTGTATGTATGCATGATTAAATTTAATACTAGCAAATAGTATTGAACTATTTATTATGAAAACAATAATTATAATGTTGTGGGTTTGTTTGAGCTTTAAATGTTGTATAAACCCAAGTTGTTATAGAGTTTATAGCCACCAATAGAAAAATAGCTGAATTAAGTATCAGTTATATCTGTTTAAATAAATCACCTTATAAAAATCAGATACAAAACTTTCATCCTATTCCATACTCTCCATGGTTTGTGGCTTAATCTTCTATGTGATCTTGATTATGACCTATTAAAACATGGTTAAAGAAAACATGGTTTAAGTGATAAGATACCCCTCCAAGGTACTATTTCTTATGCTAGGTTTACTCTAATATTCTTTTATGAATATGGAACCTGATAATTTTGATCACTTTGTTGTATGCTTATAAGTGGCATATGGAACCTAACTGGAAGAAATAAGAATAATGTCTGGGCTGTGTGTTCATTACATTTAATAGGAAGCGTAAAGTAGGGGTGAGTGCGTCTGTGTACTGTTTTTCACACTCCTTCTGTAAAATTCTGCAACTGTGTGTTGGACTACAACTACCATCACCTCCCAGCTAGGATGTACTTTAAGGCGTCTGACAGACACCCCGTCGAAGAATGCCGTCCAACAATGCCTGCGCTCAAAACTGCAAAACAGGCTCTTCTGCACGAAAGAACCTGGGCCTTCTGTCCGGACGTCTCCCACACAGAAATCTGCGGAACGTGCACGGGCCGCTGTAAAAAAAATAAAAACCGGAGGCGGGATGTTCCCTCACATCAAAGCCGCTTCCGAGCGAAAGGAAAGGAAGCGCCTCATCCACATTCCCGCCCGCACCGTCCCCCCCCCCCTCCGCTTCCTCTCCCCCGGGTGATTCCCGGGCGACGTCCAGGGATTCTTCCAGCAGCCGAGCCAGGCCCCGCCTGGTTTCCTCCCCGCCTCCCGCGTGTCATTCACTCTTTGCATCTCGGGCCCTCCCCGCCGGCAGGCCCATATACTCTCTGCCTCGCACTCGCCGAGGCCACAGGAGGAGCTGCGCCCCTCCTCCTCGGCCTCTGCCCGCCTTCTTTGCAGCAGCAGCGGCGGCGGCACCACCACCGCTGCCCTTCGTACAAGCGTGCGGAGGCAACCGGGACAGCCGCCGAGCAAGGACCGCGCTGCTCTTTTGGTGGCCGGGAGGGGAAGGTGGGCGCTCTCGGTCTGTCCACGCGAGACGAACTACCAGGGAGAGGCGCCCGCTGGAACGTGCGCGACGAAGGACAGAAGCTCGGCTCCCCCATGCCGTGAACTTGCGCGGCTCCCAGGAGGCAGGATCCGAGTGCCCGGAGGAAGCGGCGGCTGTAAGTGGGACCCCTCGCGCGCCGAACCTGTTGCCGCGGGAACAGGTTCGCGCCTAGGCGGGCGTGAGTGAGTGGGGAAGCCTAAGCCGGCTCGGCGAGCGCCGGTTGTGGGTCTTTCTTTGCCGGTGGTGGTGGTGGCGGTGGAAGAAGACGCTGCCTCGTCTGCATCCTGAGTCCTAACTAGCTACCACTCGCCGTAGTTCACTCAGAAGGAATCGCTGCTGAATTCAGCGCGATTTATTGTATTCCTGAGGAGAGGGGCTGCAGCGGGAGACCCGAAAGCGAATTCGTTTTCAGTCCAGGGGTCCCTAATGGGTCGCAGAGAGGCGGGTTGGACACCCTGCAAAGAGTTTCAACTCTGAGGGAGCACCGAAACTAGTCTGTGTAATTAAAAAAAAAATTTTTTTTTAAGAAAGTGCAGGCAGGGTCAGAAGGTGCAACTTCTGTCTTTTGATTTCCCCTGAACTCGGGTCGACCTTAGCCTCTCTAATGCTTTGCGCTTAGAGGACTGGGTCGGTGCACCTCCAGGCAGGACGCATTTGTTCCTTTCCGTCCTCCAGGAAGGAGGAGGGTCAGAGGGTGTGCTGCTGCTGCTGCTGGCTTCCTTCCTTTCCCAGGGCTGCCTGCCTGCCTCTCCCCCTTCCACTTCAAAGCGAAGGGGGGAAGCGGCAGGCAGCCGTTGGCGGAGCTTTTGTATTTCGAGGGGCGCACGTGGTTCCCTGCTCTTCCGCGTAGTTGCAGAAGGTGCGCGAAAAGTAAGGGAAGAAGTGGGGGGTCCGAGCTATGCCCGTTTCAAAACCTGTAGTTTTTAAGCACCAAGTTGGTCCTCAGAATTTAAAACGGGATATGTTGAAACATGATGGGGAACTCTTCCTTCAAACACACATTTTATTCCCGTCTCTTCTAACATTGTAAAAAAATAATAATAATCGGAAGCTTAAATTTACCAGCTTAAAAATAAAACTCGAAGAGGATGTTTACACCTGTATGATATGGAATAAAAGAAACTAGTGATATCAGAAGATAGTAACTAAAACAAACCCTGGTGGGCTTACTCATTCAACAGTGAATAGAAAACCATTAATTATAGCAATGGAAAGGAGATCGCTGCATACCAAAATTAGCAAAATAAACAACAGAGCAGATTCTTTACCTAATGATATGTATGGTATAGTATGATAAGCTTATCAGTATTTGCTTAGTAACTGAGCCCATCCCTCTTATAGCTCTTTTGAAGTCTGAGCCATTACACAAAGGAAGTAAAAGATTTGCTTCTCTGGCTGTTTTCTTCATAATATATTGGAATATTGCTGCATTAAAAACAGAAAATTATTGAAAAAGATACAATGTACATACTAGATTAGCTGCTAAAAGATTTTTAAGATAATAAAAGCTATAGAATTTACAAGCTTGAATGTGCTTACTTACACCTGTGTGTGCATGTTCTTAAATATTTTTAGAAGAGCTATCCAAACTCAGAATACTGAAAAATAACATTCCAGTAATGTATTTTTATGTCTCTCTTTGAACAAAGAAATAATACTTATAGTCAATTCTTTGATTACTTCCATTGACTTGACCACACTATCAAATTGGTTTGGGAACAAAGTATAGCTTCCAAATTCAATAATGACATAGTTTGTAATTCTAGAGGTTGAAGAATAAATAATGAAGGATAGTAATAGCTTTGTGCTGTTTGAGAATTAAAAATATTTTGATAGATTAATGTTGGAAACAAATTGAAGATAAAACACAGGTTGAGAATAAAGTTTGTCTCACAAAGTCATTTCTAAACTAAGATGTGTGGGGAAAAACATACTAAGAGCAGGATCCATCAGTTCCATAATTGTTCCAAAGAATTCTTAATACACAATAATTCATACTTCAATCCTTATGTAGTTTCCCCCTCCCTGCTATTTAATTGTGTCTGATTTTCAGAGACTGCCTGGAGAAATCCCTGCAGTTTCCTTGAAAATGTTTTTCAGGAGTCATTTGCCATTGCCTCCTTCCTAGGGCTGAGAGAGAAAGAGAGAGAGACTAACTAACCCAAAGCCATTCAGCTGGCTTTATGCCTAAATTGGAACTAGAACTCACAATTTCTAGTTTCCAGCCTGATGCCTTAACCACTACACCAAACTTGCTTTCCATGTAGCTTTGCCTGTGAATAGTTCTTTGAGGTTTACTTAAATCATGTATATGGCTGAACTGTTAATTTCAGTGTATTTTAGATATACAATTTAAGTTTCATAAGATAAATTATCCGAATGGCATTGCTTTTATTTGATAAGTTTGTTTGGTGTTGTAAAGAACTTGGTACAACTATTTATGGCTTAGAATTATAGAACTGGAAGTGGCTATTCAGATCATTTAATTCATACTTAGACAGTTTGCAGTGGTAGCAGAAAGTTTAGAATGGACTGTATTTGATATATTGTGGGACCCAGAAATGTCTTAATAATAGGGAGCTTACATAAAGAGTGTATTAGCATAGAACCACATGGGAGATAATCAATACATTGTATTGTTAAGTCTTCAATGGTTATTGCAGTAGTCTTTTTGAGCCATTTTGGATAAAATGGCTCAAAAGCACATATTAGGAGACAGATCTTAGAAGAAATTACTACATAATTAATGATATATCAATGTTAGAGTATATTTTCATCTTGTGTTATTAGAAGAATACAAACAATAAAACATCATCACCTAGGCATAAACATTTCTGAATTTGTAGCCTTATTCTAACAAGGTATGTTTGGATTAGCATCTACAACCTCATAATTTGCTAAAAAATTACCTGGAAAACGTGGGTGGGAGAGGGTTATTCAAAGGTATTTTAACTTAGTTTTTAAAAACAGGAATAACATAGTTGGATTTAAGCAATTCATGTGATAGAGGTTCTTCTCTATAAATGACCCAGGACTGTACATTCCCATGCTATTGGGGAATTGTAGGTGTTTCAGTCTATACATATAAATAAAATAGATTAGTGAAAGCTAGCTTAGTCAGAATAATCTTTTAATTCATAGGAAATTATTTTAAGATTTTAATATATATGTTAAACTGGGTACAACAACATACATATAGTTGTGCTGTTGAAATCTGTAGTAACCATTAGCTGGCAACAAAAAGTTACAATACTTCTTTGCTGCTATCTAGTGGTCATATGCATTTTGCATTCTAGTTGCAATAAGTCTGAAGTACAGTTACAATTATGGTATCCTCAACAAATCAACAAACATCCCCAGTGATGGGTAGATTTATCTTTTAACGATTTCTTTTGAGTAGGTATAGCAGGTATTGAAACAACTACATTTTCCTTCAAGAATACAAATTATTTTTGAAAATAAACAAATTTTGAAGAAATAAAGAAAAATCCTTTATGGTAGTAATTAAGTGACCAACAAGTCAAAGAAATGGGAATAATTGGCTGTCAAAAGTATATCATAGTGTGTATAACAATTGATGCTTAATTGTTACAGATATCACCTCATATAAAAGTTTGATTTTTTATTTACGTAATTTATATGGCTGCTCAGCTCTCAGACTGTAGCTCTGGACAGCTGATATATTAAAACATGAAAATGGTAAGTAGCGGCCACAAAAAAGTAAAACGTATTTCCCCAACTTGTATTAGTTGGTTTTGAATAAGTATTAGAATCAAACTGCAAAACTTCTAATCTCTTAGCAGTTTCTACACATACTTAGCAGTGACAGCACCTTTACAAGTGACAATACTAGGGAAGGACGCTGTCACAAAGTCATACTAAACACGAAAATGTTTGAGGAATCACATGCTCCATTAGGATAGGTCCTACTTATTCCTGCATTCTCACTTTCCCTACTTGCTCATCTTTTCCCTGAGGGAAATGAGGCTTTGTATTGAATTGACCACAGGCTTTCTGTCCTGAGTGTATTAAGTTTGTTACCCATTTCTACATCCTGACCAAGTCCTCTCAGGTGTCATATCTGACTCATCACTGAATAGCAGCCTAATGAGTAGTTCAGCTTCCTTTTGCTAGGTTATGTTGACTTTTTCTGGTCTGGTGAGAGGCAGTCTTGTGGGAAAGCTTTATGGAGGTCATGCCATTATATTTTTTGTCTTTCTTCACTTCTTCCTTGGCTGTGGAGATAGTCTTTTTCTATGGGCATTGGTGGTTTCAATGACGCCTGAACAGGTTGGACCTGTGCAGCTGGTAGGAACATCTCCAGGGGACTTCTGATTCTGTTACGAATAAAAGAGTTCTCCATCAGAGACCACAGAATATTGTCTTCCCTGATCATATGCTTGCCATCCCTTGCACATTCCTTGTTTTCCCAAATTAGGAGAACATTCTTGAATGTATACTTTTAAGACCAGAAATTATAATTTACAGTTCTCTTGTCATAGGTTGAATCATTGCCTTATCAAATCATTGGGGTTGGAGCTGGTGTAAGTTCTGAACACACAGAATGGCTCCTTCAATATGTAGGAGACTTATTGAAGCAGGATAGATGACCATACCTGGAAGGGGATAGAAAGGTGATTTTTGTTGAATCTTAATTCTTCTGGGATGGCATAGCTGAAAAGTAAACAAAATGTTGTCAGATTCTCTCAATATCAGCAGGAGTGGTGTTATGAATGCTCAGGGCTGTTTTCACTGGAAGAACTGAAATTTTGCTACAGAAAAATGGTTAGGTTCACACAACATTCCAAATTAGAATGTTATTTCCTTTTCACTTAGTGTATTAATATGAATCCAGGTGTCAGTAGCAGCTTAGCGTGATCGATTAGTTCAAAAATGGTGTCTTATTCCCCTGGTGTCTTTGTGGTAGATGTAAATTCTGTTTTCCACTGAATTTATTTTAATGATTTTACCTTGAGAAAACTTTGATCCTGTATAATTTAGGTAAGCATGTTGCATATTGAGGTTTTGGTGATTTTTCTTTCCTGCCCCAGCATTGGTGGAAATTCCTATTTACTGTAGGATTTGTTTTCCAGTCAGCACCTTGTTCCTTTCATAATTTTTGGCCTTTTGCTAAATTGGTGGGAATAAAGATTCAAGAAATCTGGAATATACCAGGCTGAGAAACTCTTTCAGCATATAATTAAATCACATGTGTGCCACTTTAAAGTATCTGTTGCTGGAGAGATATGTAGCTTTGAGGTAAAAAATCTACTGTTAACATAGTAATTAAAGTAAAATATGCTGGGAATGATCTATTTGTGTCTAACTTTTTACATATTTTCATGCTGTGGGTGGAATTGGTTTTATCAGAATATAATCTTAATAAGGTTAATTTGTGTATGCTTGTGTTCCTTAAACTATTCCTGACTGTAACGTCCTTGTTGCTTGTCCTACTATGATTCAAGGCAGAAGCATGTTTTTAAATATGTGTGTCAGTACATAATTATTAAATCAGCTGCTGTATGCTGGAAAGGTGTGGGAAAAAATTCAGACCTGTCTTTTTTTTTCACCCATTCTGAAACTGCCACTTATATCGTTACGAAAGTGGGAGGTCTGGTTTGCCAAGATAATCCTGCTGTCTTGAGCAATTATTTTTAGACTATGCCAGTTAAGAAACGTATAGTAGGAAAAACAGGCAGAGGATTGGATGTCCTCAACTCCTGTTTGATGTTGCTTAGCATATTCCTGTGTTTTGTAGCTGGTTTTTTTTTTAACCACAATTTTAAGTCTTGGAAGTACTCTGTAGTCAAAGGATAGACTTCCCAGTAGATGTGTACAGGTAACTTACTTTTAAAACATTCTATATTGTATTTTGAGACTTCTTAATCATATTTATTTTTTTAACATTTAGGTGTGGAAGAAAATGTCAGTCAGCATGCATGAGAATCGGAAATCCAGAGCCAGCACTGGCTCTATAAACATATATTTATTTCACAAATCTTCATACGCTGATAGTGTCCTCACTCATCTGAATCTTCTGCGTCAACAGCGTTTATTTACAGATGTGCTCCTCCATGCTGGAAACAAGTCATTTCCTTGCCATAGAGCTGTCCTAGCTGCCTGTAGCCGATATTTTGAAGCCATGTTCAGTGGCGGTCTTAAAGAAAGCCAAGCCAGTGAAGTCAACTTCCACAATTCCATCCATCCAGAGGTTCTAGAACTTCTCCTGGACTATGCGTACTCTTCAAGGGTCATCATCAATGAAGAAAATGCAGAGTCCCTTTTGGAGGCAGGTGATATGTTGGAATTCCAAGACATTAGAGATGCTTGTGCAGAATTCTTAGAGAAGAACCTTCATCATACCAATTGTCTTGGCATGCTGCTTCTGTCGGATGCTCACCAGTGCACCAAACTTTATGAGCTCTCTTGGAGGATGTGCCTTAGCAACTTCCAGACCATCAGTAAAAGTGAAGATTTTCTCCAGCTTCCAAAAGACATAGTTGTTCAGCTGCTCTCTAGTGAAGAATTAGAGACTGAAGATGAACGATTAGTTTATGAGTCTGCCATGAACTGGATTAACTATGATCTCAATAAACGCTACTGTTATCTGCCAGAATTATTGCAGACTGTGAGACTGGCTCTTTTGCCAGCCATATATCTAATGGAAAATGTAGCTACTGAAGAGCTTATCACCAAGCAAAGGAAAAGTAAAGAGATTGTAGAAGAAGCAATCAGGTGCAAATTGAAGATTCTGCAGAATGATGGTGTAGTCACCAGTTTATGTGCTAGGCCTCGAAAAACTGGGCATGCCTTATTTCTTCTGGGAGGCCAGACTTTTATGTGTGACAAATTATATCTTGTCGACCAAAAAGCAAAGGAGATCATTCCAAAAGCTGACATCCCAAGTCCAAGGAAGGAATTCAGTGCATGTGCAATTGGCTGTAAAGTCTATATTACTGGTGGCCGAGGATCTGAAAATGGAGTCTCTAAAGATGTTTGGGTATATGATACACTTCATGAAGAATGGTCCAAAGCCGCTCCAATGCTAGTTGCTCGGTTTGGCCATGGTTCTGCTGAACTCAAACACTGTCTATATGTTGTAGGAGGTCACACAGCAGCCACTGGTTGCCTTCCAGCCTCTCCCTCAGTATCCTTAAAACAAGTAGAACAGTATGATCCTGTGACTAACAAATGGACAATGGTTGCCCCACTTCGAGAAGGAGTAAGCAATGCTGCCGTAGTCAGTGCAAAGTTAAAACTCTTTGCTTTTGGTGGTACCAGTGTCAGCCATGATAAGCTTCCAAAAGTACAGTGTTACGACCTGAGTGAAAACAGGTGGACTGTACCAGCCACTTGTCCTCAGCCATGGCGATACACAGCTGCAGCTGTTCTCGGCAACCAAATTTTTATTATGGGTGGAGATACTGAATTCTCTGCTTGCTCAGCTTATAAATTCAACAGTGAAACTTACCAGTGGACTAAAGTGGGAGATGTGACAGCTAAGAGGATGAGTTGCCATGCTGTTGCATCTGGAAACAAATTATATGTTGTGGGAGGCTACTTTGGAATCCAGAGATGCAAAACATTAGATTGTTATGACCCCACGCTTGATATGTGGAACAGCATAACCACAGTGCCCTATTCGCTAATCCCAACTGCATTTGTGAGCACATGGAAACATCTCCCTTCTTAACTGAATGTGTGCCTATACAGGTGAGAAATCGCTTATTGAAAATATAAGTGGCTATAAATTCACTTTTTTTTTTATACAAAAAAACCTGCAGATTCATTTGAATAAACAGGAAGCAAAAAAGCTGGCATGACTCAACCAGTTCATGAATAAATAAAAGATCTGTTTCATAAGATACTTTGTTCATATATAAGAATTATTCTGGTTACCCCCAGTTAAATAGTGCATGAATTGGTCATGCACAAGTATACCTATTAGTAATTTCTGTATCTATCCATGATTATTAATTCATAGGCATATTTATGTAAGATTGTTCTTAAAGGTAATTATGAGTTGTTTACACAGACATATTTCTTTTCCCCCATTTGCAAATGATCTTAATAAAATGCCATCTAGGACAAAATCTACTTAGTTAAAATTATAGTTTGCTCACCTTTTTTCTTTTGTTCAAGTTGTGTCCCATTCTTTTAAGACTATGTTGTCATATCCACACCTTACAATTTAAGTGGAAATAAAAGCATAATTAATGTAAGAGTAATTAATGGAACTGATTACACTCACACACAAACACACGCACACATAGTGAATAAAAATAAACGATGGGAGCAAGCAAAATCATTGCTGATTCTGATATGCATATGGGCAACAATGTAAACTGCCTATATATCTTTTGAAAGGAAACTATATGAAATATTATAAGACTATATCTTGAATTTTATGGAATTGGGACTATTAATAACTGAAGCAGTAAGAATCTGCTTCCCCAGGGTGGGGTGGAGTTAGAAAAGAGAATTCTTATGTGTGATGGTGAATCATTCTGACCTTATGTTTAAAAGACATGCCAGTTAGCTTAAGTAATTATTGGTTTGCAACTTGGGATGTTTCAAAGCCCATAAATTCAACCTGAAAGTTTAGTGCAGTGGTCCAGATGTGCATCTGATGTGGGCAGGTGCAGTGTTGGTGATTTTAATGGATAGGTATCTGCTTAAAACAATTTCGTTTGAACTAGCTTATGCAGATACCCATATTTCTTTCTTTTTGCTATATTTCTCTTTTATTACTGATTTTCCTTCTGATTTTTTCATTTTGAAAATACCAGTAAACCTTCCTTGCAATATATCCTTTTATTTAAAAAGTGACCAGCTATTTCTATATAAGCCTGCCTTTTATCTATTTTTTATTCTTCCAGAATTGCAAGAGGTTTATGGCCTTTAGTAAGGAAAAGAGGAACCATTAAGTTCAGCAGGCCATGTTTCTGAGTTAGCATGCTGGGCTCAGATGCAAAATTTGCTTTGTTAGAATGCGTGCAGCTCATTTGTATTCATTGCTAATTGTGCTTGAGGAAAAAAAAGCTGAAAGGACCTCAAAACTTCAAGACACATATTAACCAGCAGTATATATGCTATGGTATAAATATTTCAGGGACTTCACTTTAAGTAGATCTTCCCTATAATTTATCCAGTCATCTAGAAGTTTTTAATGTATCCAAAAATCCAGTTGTAAATATTTCTTGGCATTAGTCTTTTCTTGTGAAGTTAAACTTCTGGTGTCAAGATTAAAAAGAACTACCGGTAAGTAGCACTTGAAATAAAATCAGAACAGATTTTGGTAAAGAAGAAAACAATAAGGAGCCCTACATAATATAATGTAAATTGATTCATCAATATACAAATACCTGTATCAGTATAATTGCAGAACTGCAATCTTAATTCTACAGAATAGCTGCATTGCATATTTTTATTCTCTATAAACCCATGAAATGTTTTTCTAAGTCAAAGCTTGATCCACAGACATTGATGAGGCATTGTTCAATATTTTTGGTCTAGACTAGATTTAGGTACATTTCCAGAGATATAGTTTGTTCTTTTAGTAAACAGCAAAGTACCTGAAACTCTTTATCTAATCAATCCTCCCCCCACCAATCAGTGCCAATATTCAATGTTTTGTATAGTAAAGTTTGACATTAGTTCCTTTATTTATATAACAATTTATGAGGTAGCTATTCTACAATTTCCATCCATTGTCTTGGCAGACCCTAGATTAAGAAAGATTGCTATAAGGTTGTTTCTAATAGATAATAAAGTAAATTACTTTTAATTAAAAGGAAGGCCTCATTTCCATCGTAGACTGGAATTTGAGAATAGTTTATGTATCTAATGGTAATTTCTTATATGTTTCAAATATCAAACCTCTTTACATCTGATAATGAAAGATTATCCTTTTATTCCTTTCAATATGTCTGTATATGAAAGACTATTTTTCCAGGATAATCAAATAATAGTTTACTCTCAGTGTTGTTTTCCTCTCTTTTCCCAACCTATTTTACTTGGGCAATTTGTTAGCATAACTGAATAAAAGTAACCAATCTGCAGTTTGCTCTGTACCCAGTGATACATTTGTGTGTGTGTAGCTTCTGCTGCTCAATGGGAAGAAAGGACCAGAAGAAAATGGTTCTCATTGTGCCCCAATCAGAACCATTTTTCTTCTGTCCCTTTCTTCACATTGATAGAGCAGCAGGAGGCATAAAACATATTTTTGTGTTACAAGAGTTAGGAAAAAAAGTTAAGAAAAAAAATCATAAAGCTGCTTTGCAGTGTAAAATATATGCTTCATATTCATGTCAGGAGTATGCTGTAACTGATTGTCCTTCAGTGAAAGTGGTTTTAGTTTTTTTTTTAATATGCATGAGATCGCAAATTGTGTCTATAGTATTATTTTGTAAACTGCACATACACACCTTCTGTGATCCTGCCCAGTGCTTTTAAGCTACGAAGCACATGCACCTTCCAATCAGTCGCACCAAGTTAACCAGCAAATTTTTACAATTGCACTGCGGAAATCCCATCAAACTTTGCTTCATATGTTCTGGCAGAGCTATTAATTGCTACTTTAAAAACCAGCATGGTGCCTGGTTTGAAAACCGGCTCTGAGCATAATGGAGTGAGAAGGTGGAGTACAGAAGCCAAACACTGCCATCCAAAGCTAATATTTTGCACTGAATAATTGACGTATACGAAAGGCTTCTATGGGGAGGCAGCGAAGCGTACTGCATTGTTACAGGACAAAGCCCCACAAAAGAGAGTTCTGCCATAATGAATAGCAGAAATGTTTTAAATAAGGGGATTAATATGTCTGCCTTTCATATTCTGAATCCGTTCTGTTCAGGATCCTCCATGGTTAATAAGGCATTGATTGGTGATTCTTTTCTCCAACAAGCTGCCTTTCCTTCTGTTTCTTTGCTACTTGGATTTGGCCCATGACCAAAATGCCTGTCCCTGCTACTCTACCAGCCAACTTTATGACAGAGATGTTGCATTATGTTATTTTCCCCCTTAACAATCAACTGTCTTTTCATTTGTAGGATTGATTTATTACGTTCAGGCACTATTCTCCCTCTGTCTGCCAAGTTATTAATGTTATTAAACCAAAGAGTTGCTAGTTACATTATAGAGGAATGACATATGATCAGTGAGGTTACAGCATCTAATATGAAGAGGCGTCTGTTTAAAACATGTATAAGCTTTATATTGTTCCATCAAAATGTTTATAATGTTTCTGTTTCTTTTCTTTAGTTTATTGCATTATAATGCTGAATAAACCCTGGAACCAACTCTGGAGAAATGGTTTTGATGAAGACATTTCTTTTTTGAATTTGAAGAAGATACCCTGCACCTTCTAAATTCTTAAAAGTTGGAAATGAAGGAATGGGAGTGGGAATATTGTTTTCGGTATATCAGCACATGGTGTAGTTATGAATGAATGAACCCATGGTCGGGTCCTTGTGTTAGTAATTGTGGATTAATGTCAAGTTTAATAATCCTTTCAAAGGGGAGGGGATGTAAGGGGGGGAGGGATGAACTTTCCAGAGCTGCATAACACAGCACAACCCTCAATTTTCATGGACTTTGCTTCTTGTGTGCAAAATTTGAAATGGTTGTCACCTCCCTTTGTGACAGTTTGAAGTGTCAACAGCAGCTGCAGAGGAAGCGGACAAGGCCTGGTTCAGCAAGATGTATCTCTTTGTGACTGAAGATGCAGCTCTGCCCAGGACGATGAGCTTTGTCCTAGGCAGTGCCGGGAGCATTGATTTCAATTGGTGAGCTGTGTTGTGGCTCTTGAATTACTTTCTTAGGGAGCAGCAGCTCAATTATTAAAAAAACAAAATTCCCCCCAAGCGTCTATGCGAAAGAGAATGACTCTTCTTCCCTACATACATGCAATTTATTTCTTCTTGTATTTATTAATTATGACTGTCCTGCTTCTAAATTGTTACCTGTTGTAGATACAGCTATTTATTGTTCAGTGCTTGCATGCTGAAACAATGCCTGGAGTAATTTTCAAGTTATAAGGGCTTATGGGACTCTTTATGTTTTGCACATTCTGTGATTTCTGACTTGTTCTGCTGCACAAAAAAATAAGCTGAATAATATTTGCGAGCAGGGTAGGGGTCAGAAGTGGAACGATTTTAAATTACATACGTACTGAAGGACAAAGCCATGGAGGTTGTTTTCTCAAGCCATTGACTCCCTAACTTACACGTGTGCCCTGCTGATAGTATTTCTGTTACACTTTATTTGCCTAGTCATGCCTTTTGAATGAAAACATCTAGAAAGAGAGACAATAGCTTCTGTAGCTTTCTTTTTGTGCAGCCTCATCACTATTGGAAAGGGGACTGGGAGATTCAACAGAACCTTTTTTCCCCTCTAGAATCTTTCCAATACGAGATACCCAGTTTTGTTTTGTTTATTTATTTATTTATACCTGATGGAATGTTTAATGTGCCATTTATATGACCAGGGAAATTTTATTCTCTTTAAGAGATGGGAAACCCTGGGGAGAGGGGGAATTAATTTCTTTTTAAATTAACACCAATTCTCTTGGTTTATCTTCTTGGATTAAATTGGAATTAAAACCCATTCTCCCCCCCCATCTATTTTTAATATATCTATATTATTAGATATAATAATTAGGATGGCCAATGGGGGAGCAGGGAGTTGCTAAATTCACTTAATATATTGTTTTACATTAATTAGCAATCAGCTTTCACAGGAATAGTAACTGGAAGTATCATATGTGGGATCCAGATCAATTAAAGGATTTTTAAATGTCCTACTACACCACCAACTTATTTTTTGGCTTGAATGTAAAAGTAAACCTATTCAGTCTTTCCTGGTGTACTTAGCCCATAGTTCCTTTGTTTAACTTTCTAGTTGTGCTTTTCATAAGAATTGGTACAGCCAAACAATATACTGCTACCAGTCTTCCATTGTGGTTGGTTGTCTTAATGTTGTGTAAGCAAATTGTTTTGAAATGCATGCATGCATGCTTATAAAGAGTTATAATGATCACGTCTGCTTACATTTTGATAATGTAGCTCAATTCTGACAGTTTACCGTAAAGAACAATTTGTGTTCATGGCACAATCCTATATTTGTTTACTCAGAAGCAGGTTTTAATGTCTTAACTTGGGCTTACTCCCCAGTAAACATGTTTTACAATTGTAACCATCAGCTTTAAAGAGCTTTCTCATGTTGCCGTAGGTTTTTCCCCCCGATTCTCAATATATATGCATTTCTTATATATTATCTTAAATAAGAAATGAATGTATGTGAACTTTCTCAAATTGTTAGTTGTGGTTCTTAGCATGGGTAGCAGAGAGGATTGAAAGAAAGTCTGAATTATAAAACACATAAACATTGGATTGTGAACTTCTCTTGATTTATAAATTGTTGACTGGTCTGATTTCTTTGGTCAATCTGACCAAAACATATTGGTCAGTTGTCTTCATTTAAGAATAATTCTGTTTTTAAACTCTAAATTAAATATTCCAAGAGTGAAGTTATATTAATATTCATTTCACTAAGATGTTTGACAACCAGTACACCACTGTGCAAGTTAATGCACAGAGTACAGCTGCATTAACTTAAGGCAAATTGGGAAATCTAAAAAAAAGCTATCACAAAGCTCTATAAAGTTTGTATAAAGCCCTGCCCGCAAATTCTCTCTAAATATCTCTTCACTTACATTAGGATTGAAGGTGTTATTGCTCCTATAACATACATGCAAATAAAGCAATTGTAAGTGCTAGCACTATAAGTCCTTTTGCATTCAATTTATATAGGAATTAATCGCTATTTTTGTGTGTATGTGTAGAAGGTTGAAAACATTATAGTGAGAAATGACAGAATTCTATCTGTGCACTTTTCCATGGAATTGTTGAGCTTAAAACAGCAAACCTGTTTTGTAATACCATCCAATTTCCTAAAGTGTCTGAAGTTTTTGCAGTTGCATTTCAAAGCAGTAGCTTGCTTTCAAGTGTTTGGATTTACTTCACGGGTATAGGCAAAAGGGAATGGAAAATCAGGGTGGGCCTCTAGCCCTGCAGGCGAATATTTTGAGCTCTTACTCTTTGAATCAGCATGGGAATCTTGATTCGCTACTTGGTGATTTCCAGTCTGAAAAAATAGCCCACACTTCTGAGACAAATGCGGTTCACATAAGAGTGCACACAAAAACCTTGGCATAAGACGAGAAAGTTTTTCGTATTTTGTGGGCCAGTTGCTGTGGAAACGTTAAACAAAGGACAACCTACCACTTCTGGTATAATTGTGTAGCCCCTTTTCTTTAGGTCTGACACCTGTCTGAATAAGAGTGATTAGAACTGAATAGTGTCCCTTGTCTGGCAACTGAAGATGCAGTTCACGTACAAAAAAAAGTGAAGTAAAATGTCTGTGTGTTTTTTTGTATGCTACTACGTTTTGAGGTTTTGTAAAACTGCATTTTTTTCACAATGTGAAACTGAAGGTCAATAAATTATTAGAGATTTTCTCTTAAATACGCTCTTCTGAAGTTTTTATTTCCTAATAAAAACAAAACAAATGCTTAGCTCAGTATATATGTCCTGTCTTAATAGAAAGGGAATCTCAAAATCAGTTACGAGTTGATTGTTTTCTAATATCTGCTTCGGTTACACTGGAATGTTCCCCTTTGTTCCAATCTGTCACTCTTAACTGTGAATCGGCCTTTAAAATTCAACAGCTAAAATGACAGGAGCTTTGAGATGACTCTGTGGGCAAGCATTTATAAATCTTCTGCCCTCAGTTTTTAAGCATGGCTTAAGAGACTGATATTACTTGAGAAATAAATTATGCAAGATGGAATTATTCCTGAGGGATAAAGTGAAAAATAACTGGTGCCTTTCCTTTCCCTTTTCCATATTAAATAGACATTAATCTAGAGGATAGATTCATTGAAATCAGTGTGAAGTGATTATGGACAAAAGACAACTAGGTTCCATTTCCCCTCATAACTTGGGGAGGAAAGTATACAGCTTCTTCCAGTCTTTGGCAAGAAGAAATATAAGAAATCTAACAGAACTTTGGGAATTTGTTTGCATTTCTATTATTTTTATAAGGCGTTCTCAACGTATGATCATATGTCTATTCAGAACTATGGTCATAACTCAGGCTATGGTCTTTAAGTAGGCCACCTTGTTACCATGCCTGGTTTTATGTCTGTCTTGCTGTGGTTAAGCAAATTGGTTATTAAGCAAACCAATTGTACTAATGGGAAACTAGAAATAAATGCTGGTTCTTGGCAAAAAACATAAATGACAGTTTTGTGATGATAGGATGCTGCAAATGGCTTTAAATGCAGGCTGATTGTGAAGAGCCCAAAATATGATCATATGACTGAGATAGGGGGAATGGTTGTTGGAACTCCAGAACTGAGTTGTCAATAGATCTGGCGAGATCAGTCATAACTTTGAACAGTTGTTAGTCAAGGATTAACTTTACATATATGCATCCATGTATTTCCATAATATTTATAACCTGATCCAGTCTGGAAAGATTCTGGGCAGCATACGGCATCAAAGCAAAAATGAAGAAAAAACATTATAGGATACATATATGTTCAATAACAAAAAGCTGCAAATTTTCAGGGTTATACAGACTTTTTGCATATTGATCTATATATATAAGCATGTAAGCAGTTGTAGCTTTCACAGTTGTAAAACCACCTAAGGATCATTCCTGTATTTCATTCAATTCATCCAAGAATTCACATTTGTTGGGTAAACATGCAGAAACAAATTTGAATGCAATTTTTTTACCAGAATGTTTTAAGCTGTACAATTGTACAGTGGTAAATGCAGAGGGACTTAAGAGACAAAGAAGAGAAAGCTGTAGTAAACCAAATGAATGGTGTTCTGCAAGGTTTTAGCAATAGACACTGAACAATTGAGTTCTTAACATATTGCATCAGTGCAAAACAGCAGTGGCCAACACCATCCTTTCAATTGTCCCATATTCACTATCAGAAAGAAAGCGTGGGATTCAATTTATTTATCCATGATTGATATTGTTAATGGTATATGATGCTGTGGAATTATTATTAGAAGAAAAACTAAATCAAATTCTTCAACTTTGGAATACATCTTTAAAACAGTTCTTTAGTCATTTGTAATAGCACTTAGAATTATGTACTGCCCCTTAGTGCTTTAGTGCACTCTCTGGACACTTTACAATGTCAATATATTGTCCCAAGCAAACTGAGTCCTCATTTTACCGACTTCGGAAGGTTGGACACGGAATCAACCTTGAGCCTCGTCAGGATCAAACTCTAGGCCAGTGATGGCGAACCTTTTTCCCTTTGCGTGCCAAAAATGGTGGTGCGTGCGTGCATGCCAACACACAAAACCCCCACGCATGCTGCTCTGCGCATACGCGCATGCCCCCCCATTGGGCTGTTTTTCCCCCTCCAGAAGGTTCAGGAGCCTTCTCTGAAGCCTCCAGAGGATGAAAAACGGCCCAACGGGACTTCCTTTTTGCCCGTTGAGCTTTGGAGGCTTCAGGGAAGCCTCCTGAACGCAAAAAACAATCCTACGGGCAAACCGAAAGTTCGGGAATGGACTTGCGGTGTGCTTGTGG
>JANHFT010008080.1:6660-19334 GCA_032467955.1 Pseudoxenodon macrops | reverse complement strand
GTGTGATTGGACACACAAGGAATTTGCCTTTGGTGCATATGCTCTCAGTGTACATAAAAAGACAAGATACATTTGTCAAGAATGATAAGGTGCAACATAGGGTACAAATAAGCAATCAGGAAACAATATCAATAAGAAGTCATAGGATACAAGCTATAAGTTATAGTCCTGCAGTCGTAAGTGGGAGGAGATGGGTGATAGGAACAATGAGGAGACTAATAGTAATAATAATGCAGCCTTAGTTAATTGTTTGACAGTGAGGGAATTATTTAGCAGAGTGATGGCATGGGGGGGGGGACACACGAGAAAAATATGCCAACAGCTGTTTTGGGAGTTTGGAATATAGACTGATAAAATCTTGGCTCAAAACATGCCAATAACTGTGGCTGAAAAGAAGAAACTATAGATAATTGATGTGGCAATACTAGAAGATAACAGAATGGAAGACAAAGAATTGGTGAAGATCACTATCAAGATCTGAAAATTGAAATTGAAAGATTATGGTATAAAATGGCCATGGGTCCCAGTGGTTATTGGCACTCTGGCTGTCATACCCAAAAAAATCTTGGATGGCTCTTAGAAAATCTGTGGATTCACAAAATTTCCATCTGTCAATTGCAAAAGGCCAATCTGCTTGGATCTTCATGCATACTACATTGATATATTATATCATCTTAGGTTCTTGGGAAGAACTTGATGTGTATGAAGGCCAACACCAGATAAAGAACTGACAGTTGTGACTTCATATTGTTATGAACAGATGAGAATAATAATAATAATTGGTATTTATAATTTAAGACAAGAAAGTTGGGATATTGAATATTGTAGTACCTGGAGACAGTAGAATGAATAGAATAAAATAGAATAGAATAGAATGAACTGGAGAAAATCACAAAATGTAAAGATGGGCAAATAGAAGTAGAATGTCTATGGCAAGAGATAGTTGAAATAGTAATAGGATCCCAAAACAATTCCAAAACATATGGAGCACCATTGGCTTTGACAAAATCACAATCAGTCAATCTTAAAAGGCAACTTTACTTAGTACAGCTTACATCCTGTGACTTGTAGTATTATTAATGTTTGGCTATTCTAGATCCTTGGGAAAGACTCAATAGGCAGACAAAAATGCTAAATCCAGTCTGAACATCTGACTGGGTGATGAACCAAATCATACAAGTCATATTACAATACCTGTTATATTAATGAAGTGATTAATCCGGTTGGTGCACTCTAGAATAGGTGTGCTTGCAAATGTTTGTTGAAATTTCTATATTTTATGATGATCAGAGCCAGCACCCAGCATGGATGATGCATAGATAGAGGCTTAAGATGATAACCTTTGGCTGAAATGCTATGATAAACATAATTCCAAATGCTTAAGAAATTGGAGAAGTTATTGGTAAGACTAAGTACTTCAGTGCATAGATTATACATTTAGTCTATCTATTTACAACTATCTTTCAGCATAATTACTGAAGAGTAGAATTTGTGTGCGTGTGTTTATATGCCTGCATTTGGTTGCTTTTAGGGAGGAAAGGTCATCTCATCATCCTTGTAAGAGAGAGGTGACCTTTCCTCTCTGAATGCTACCAAAATCCCCTCCCCCACTTGGCAATCAAGTTTTTTTGGGGGAGGAGTGCTCCACATGCATAAATAGAATATTTTGTCTAAATATAATTGAGTTGTAAAGAGACAGTGCAAAGAAGAAGGCTGCAGACCAGACTTAAGGCGCTACAGGCCAGACTTAAGGCACCGCAGCCTGACCTTAATCTATAGGCCAGGGCTTCTCTACTTTGATCTACTTCTTGTATTTTGTCCTCCTTCTAAAGAGTTCACAATGATATTTATGGGAGGAGGATTAACTCATTCTTATCCTCACAATAACCTATCAGGGAAGGTTAAGCAGAAAGTTAGTTCCTGGTTCAAAGGTCATCTAGTACAAGGATGGAGAGAGAAAAAAAGAGGCAAAATCTTTAATTTCTGTGACAGTACCTTTCTAAAGAGGGATCACACTAAAGATACAAAACTACTTTGCATAAGATTTCTGTGATTGTATATTTACTTATTGACAACTGTCAAGGCAACTGAAAATATGTAAGAAAAGGGGACATAGTCTGGTTAAAGTTTTTCCCGCCCAAATATGTGTCTCAGAAGGTTCCATTATTCTTTAGGAAAGAATAAGTCTTTAGTTAGGTCAAAACACTTGAAACCAAATGTACTATTAAAAAAGATTGCTCATAAAAGGAACGAGGCCATATTAGGAATGGTTGCTAAGTGACAGGAAATAATTCTAAATTTTCATTCTAAAGCAATCTTTCTGTTTTAATTCATCCTTCCTTGATTATTTATAACTAAAGAAGAGCCAAATAAACAGCTGCCTGAGGGTGGTGTAAATTTGTGCAACACAAATTCTTACAAATATTCTTCCTCTTATCCATATGTCCAACACCTACATATGATCCTTCTGGATTTATCCAGGCACAAACCATGACATTACAGCATTTCATTAATTCTTACTTTTGCCAGAGAAAACTATCAAAGGGAAACTCAGATCATTTATTGAGAAATTTTCAAATGTTCTTAGAAATCTTGAGTGAGAATCATATTTAGCATTAACAAAATTTACTAGATTAACATTGCTTAACACTTTCTTCTGATTTGTCTTTGCAGTTTCAGGAAAATGAATATTCATGTCTATATACCTTCACTTTATAGTGATCTCTGTGACAAACAGTGATGCACATATAGAGTGTGCAATGGCTTTTATTTGTCAGTGGCTAATCCTAGTTGTTATGGCCAAAGGTTATCATAGGGATCAGGGTGTTAGTTTTTTGGGGATCATGCAAGGGATAAATATTAACTTCATGTGCTATCTATCAGCTTCCCACAGACATCTGCTCTCCTCTCATGTAAAACTGGATGCTGGATTAGATAAAATAAACAAGTACATTTTAAAAATCTTTAAGTTAACAAAATCCATTGTTTCATTTCAGAATTCTTTTTATTCTGTTGAACTATAATGGAAGATAATTTTACTATATATCCAGTGCTGTAAATGCACACACATACACATGTAGTTTTCCATTACTTTATGTGAAATCCTTGCATAAACTGAATTTGCAGAGACATTGAACAGGTGGAAAAGAGAATTGCAAAATGTGGTGACAAATTTTGAAACCCAGATACACTGACAATATGCTCATGAATCGTCATTTACCCCAAAGCTGTTTTATTCGTTGTTTCATGATATATGTACAAGGAAAGCATTTTCTCCATATTCCCTACAGCTGGATTTCCAGTGGGCATGATTATCATGGTAAACAAAGGGGTAAAATACAACATGACACTATAAATGCTTTTACTATTGAATTCTTTATGTTGTGTACTGTAAATTCACCCAGATTAAGCACTCCTCCTAGGGCTGAAGATCATTCACCAGTTTTGGCATGATGTAATATGTCCAATTTTATTTCTAGTATTAGAGATATCATTTTTTCATCCATCCATCCATCCATTTATTCAAATTATGTCACCCATATCACTATGCAAAGCAACTTGGGTGGTTTATAATTTCCTTTTGGACAAGATATTCATGGTTGTTTTGACCCCACAGTAGCAATAATAGCAACTGCAATGCAGAAATAGTGGGAAACAAGGACGCACAACTAACAACTGCATAAACAGATGATAAATATGAGTGAGGGCAGAAAAGTGTTTTAGCAGGAAAATGTTCAAGTGATTTTGGCAGGAATAAGTATTGGCATGCTTCCAGATGCTCAGCACAAATTGACTATGTTGGCAAAAAACGCACAATAATGAATTGTACTATTTATTTATTTATTAAAAACGTTTATATAGATGACCATCTTATAACCAATTTGAGATGGCTCCCAATCAAAACTTTTGTATTTTGTTTGTGTAAAGTGAATTCCCGGAAAAAAAATAATCATATTAAACAAGGAAAACGTTTAATTCCAGTGAAATAATTGTAGAAATGTGCAGGCATATCTTGCATTGTTTTCTTTTCTATTACTTGCAAAGCTCTTTTTGGTATATAAAATGCGTTCCTGGGGATACATGCTGGAGTCTGGCCCCAAACTTGGGATATATTCTTCTCTTCTTGCAGCAGGACAGTGTTTCCCAATAAGGAAATGTTTAGTTCATTTTTGCTTGGTTTTTTTTTTTGGGTGTGTGTGTGTGTGTTTTCCATTCCTATGTTTATGTTTGTAAACAAACAAACAAGCAAACAAAAGGATTGCCAACATGCAAAACTATTGACAAAAAGAACCTAGGCTTGTCGGTTCCTGGAGAGAAATTAAGTGGTTATGGTTGTTATTTACTAGATATAGATAAACTGAGAATTGATTTGGTAGCAAGATTTGGGGGCAGGTGGTTGGAGTCTTGTTGTATAGACTAAAAGTTGCTTCCTAAGGTTGAATACAAGTCAACTGGAAATCTAAAATCAAATTAGTAGCTATTGTGCCTAAATCCCCGTTTCTTGTTCTGCAATTTCCTTCATCTACTATTCTCTATTGTTCTGGTATTCTCTTTAATTGCCTTCTCTGCACCTTTCTTTCAGTCATTTCTCATTGGACGTTACTGCAATTTACTGTATGTCCTTTTTTAATTTACCAATTTGGTTTCCAGAGTTGACCTTCCTAAGGTTTAAACCTAGCCAATATGGGCTGCAAATGTTCATAACAATTTTGTTTCTGAGAAGATATTCAGAAATGTTCTATATCCTTCCAGTGACTGCTCCATACTTAAATACTGGAAAAGATGAATAAATTATATAGGACTTTTTTTTCACCAATCCTGCTCCCAAGGGAGGAAGAGGAAGGGATGAAAAAGGGGAGAGGAGGAAAAGAGTTTTGTAACAGCAGCCAATAAGAATAAGTGGGGTTTTTTTCTATCTGAAGGGTTATTTGTACAGATACTCTGTTCAATTTGACCCTGGTTCCTTTTTGTTTAAAATGGTAGAATCGATATTTGCAGAATATTGACATTGTCAAAAAACATCAGCCCACTTTACATTATTTCTTATCTTCAGATAACATTCCTTTTATTCCCACGCCTTGTTTTGCAAGCCAAACACGATTCAAGGAAATCTTTCAAAAGAAATTTATTTATTAATTTTAAAAAACTGTTCCTCTTGTGTTTGCTCATATGCAAAATATGATTACTTTGTATTCCAGTAAAGTTCTCGAGAATGCTTCAAATTAATATATAATTGATTTACATGCCCATGTAAACAAAGTTCTATGTTTTAACTTTTTGGAACATATATTTTGTAGCTTGGGGAACAACAATTGCAGTAATTTCAGAGAAAAAGATTTAAGAAAAAAAAGTGATAGGGAGAAGGTTTTTTTATTTGATTGCTACCCTTATTGGTTCCCACCTGATTGTTATCCTTATTTGTAGTTATCTAAAGCTGAACATAAATCTAAAATCAGGCTACATGGCCAGCTATACACGATCTTTGCTTGTAATCAGATCTTGACCTCTAAAAGCAGAAGTGCCTTGTTTTCACTCAAGGATTCCTGAAAAAGCAGGGCTTCTCATCTCGGGGAAAGTCTGAATGAAAGCCTTGTTAGAGAGGGGATTAGAATCAGATAGTCTTGCCACCTCTCTGGGGCTGGTTTTGTGAGGGCTGTTGGCAGACTTTGGGTAGGCTGCAGGTGGTCCCTAGACTCGCTTTCAGCTTTCCCAGAACACACAGGAAGAACGGTATTCCCAGCAGGTATCAAGGAAAGATGCTACTCAATGCTGCCTGCTTTGGACCATCTGTTTTGTCTGAAGTGGCTGTCCAAATTCACCGGCTGTTTTTTCTCTTAAAAGAAAATCCATATTGTTGCCAGCGAAAAATGACAAATGGGATTGTGGGGATGGGGAAGAACCCCCTTTGTGCACAGTATGGAGCCAGAAGACAGGCACAGGGAAAAAAAATGTATCTGAAAAGTGGCAGATAATTTTCCTGTATTTAATTTCAGGGCTGCACATTCCATTTGTTCTGGAATTGAAAAATCTTTCTTATTGCGACTGAAATGTACTGTGCTTGCACATATGCTGAATCTTGGTTGCTAATTTAAAATACAGCATTAAAACAATCCATGTGGGGGAAATATAGAACAAATATTTGTACCTAAAAACATACATAACGTTTTCAATTTTAGCATACATATTCAGATGGGTCTCAAATGTGCATATCAAATAAAATACTAAATACAACTAAATAAAGAGGCAAGAAGGCTGCACTGAGATCTACATAGAGTTGCATAGGGATGTAATGGACAGCTGCAGAGCTAATCTCTCAAATTTACAAATACATACAAAATGTTACAGACAGAGGTTCTTTTCTTCTCACTCCTAGCACCTGGTTTCAGACCAGTAGTTTCAGTCAGTTAATGAAGAGGCAAACCAGTGATGGGATTCAGCCGGTTCTGGGCAGTTCGGGTGAACCGATAGTAATAATTTTGGCTGTTCCCCCCCATCCTGCCCTCCACCCCGCCCAGTCACTTTTCATCTTGCCCGCTTCTCCGGCATAGCGGCTGCTGCTACCTGTCTGGCTCCCTCGCTTGCCTCAATGACATGGTGTCTGAGGGCCAGCCAGCTTGCTTGCCTTTGCCCTGGCCTGCCACGTGGCCCACATCCCTGTCAAGCCTTCCTTCACCATTTTCCGCTGCCTCTGACGCAGCCAAGCTACCTGCCTGTCTAGAGAGCCTGCCTTTGCCTCGTTGCCGGCACAAATGGCCTGTTACAGGGCCTTCCTATGGTTCCCCTGGCCTCTTATAGGCTGAAATAGAGGGTTCCAGGGCCCTATCCACCCTCCCAGGACCAGTACGGGCCTTCCTAGGTCTCCCTTGGCCTCTTACAGGCCGATATAGAGGATGCCAGGGCCTGATCCACTTGTCCAGGCCCTGTCCAGGCCTTCCTATGGCTCTCCTGGCCAAACCAATGCTGTTCTGTCAGAATATTGCACTAATTTCTCAGAGCAGCCTTATATAAAATGCACTAGGATAATAGCATAATATATGTCCAGGTAGCATCAAAACTCTGGATGAAAAAGAAATGCATGCTTACAGAGCATGAATCCCTATTGTGATAAATGACCCCAAATGGGGTAAAACTTTTGTGAGGCCAACATCTAGGCATTTTAAAATTTTTTTAGAGGAAGAGTATTCAGACTTCATGCATCACAAGGGATATGCCCAATGACATAATGCTAATTCTGGGGGCCTTTTCAGGGGTAACCTGGAGATAAAATTTACTTCATATTTTACAATCCCCCCCACCTCCCACAAAACAGAGAAATTTTGACTCTGGCTGGTTCAACTATTTTTAAAATATTTTTTTTAATCCCACTGTTATTAATGTTATGAATAGCTCAAGATGGCGAACATCTTAATAATGCTTCCTCCTACTATTTTTCTCACAGCAACAACCTTGTGTGGTAAATTGGGCTGAGTGTGACTGGCCCAAGCTCACCCAGCTGACTTTAAGCTTTAAATAGGACTAATTCTCACAGTCTCCTGGTTTCTGAAATTTTCAGCCAGGTTGGCTTTCCTTGACTATACAGGCTAGGAATTCTGGGAGTTACAGTCCCAACACATTTGAAGTTTGGAACAACTCATACAGAGGGTCATACAATGCATTAATGTATTAAGAAATGTTGTGGTATCTATTGCTTTTTTATTGTATTTTTAATTATTTACACGTTTCTAGTCCCTCTGGCTTAAACTGGAGCTAAATTGCATGCATAACTACATGATAGTCAGCCCAGTAGTGGGTTTATCTTTTTGGCGCTACCGGTTTGCGCGTGTGCCCACGCACTGCTTCTGTGCATGCACAGAACGTCCTGGCATGGGTGGGCGGACCCTCCCGCCACCAGCGCTACCTGATCGGCGATTAGGAGAAATCCGTTAGGAACCCACCACTGAGTCAGGCATACTGTCAGCCTTTTGTGGATCTGGAATGTATTTTGATGCAGTTATTATATTGTAACAGAATTTTGAAAACCCATCAAAGCCTCTATTTCTACTTCTACCCAACAGAGTTAAGGAAGAGTTGTTTTGAGTTTCTTTCTCATGCTTTTAAACTTCTCAGATGTCAGATATCCTTTGTGTAACAGCTTGTTATTAATTCATTGAATCAAACTCACATTTAATCACACATACTGAGTCACATCAATATTCCAATTAGCCCAATATTATCTCCAAGTTACCATCAAGGATGAGCATTGTCATATGCATTGGCTGGTGTACTTTTCCTAGCTACCCAGAATACCTGTCATAAATAAACGTTTGTGTTGTAGCAGCAGTAAATAAAGTATCATACACAAGCCAAACACAAATAACAAATGAGTCAACAACAGCAACAACAAAAAAGAATGATTTCAACATTCTATGGAAACAAACCAATGTTTCTCAATCTAGGCAAACCTAAGATGTGTGGCCTTCAGCTCCCAGAATTCCCCAGCCAGGGTTGAGAAACACTGCAACAAACCACTTAAGCTACAGTAGGCCAAAAGACAGTATATGTTGCATTACAGAAATTAAATAAAATGTGGGTAAAACTTTCTTCCATAAGAATACTTCAAAAGCAAGAATATTAAAGTATATGTAAGAATGTTATCCATTTTTTAGTCATATATATGACTACATAACCTACAAGCTAAAAAAATATGGTTGCTTTGGACCAAACTACTGGTGCAGATACAGTCCTGTGCAATATTGCTAATGTATAACTAAAGAGTTTCTTAGCTTGTCATACAAGCTACATTTTAATAATAACCCTCATTTGTTTTTAAAGCCTTTTCTTGAGCAATTTTGATCTATTTTCTAAATATTTAAATCATCTTGCACCAGAGGTGGGTTCCTACTGGTTCGGACCAGTTCTATAGAGTAGGTAGTAAGTTGCTGGTGATGTCATGGAACCGGTTCTGGTCCGTGGACGCTGCCATCTTTTTTGGGAATTTAAAAAACAAAAAAAAATTTTTTTTGGGGGGGGAATTTTTTCCGTTTTTTTTTCTCTGCACATGCGCAGAAGCCGAGTTTTCGGCACTGTGCATGCATCACCATTTTGTTTTCAGCCTTTTTTTGGGGAATTATTTTGTACTGCGCATGCGGTACAAAAGTATAAGTATAAAAGTATAAGTATGAAGTATAACATATTTATATGCAATCTGTGAAAAATCAAACCACTATTATTACTTAAGATATCTCATAAAATTCTTGAAATATCTTATCCAGAACTGACAAATCTCTGTTTTGCTTGAAAAAAAGTAAGTCATATATTTGAAGACATGGGGACAAGATAAACATGAAATGCAGGAGAGATCTTAAGAATGTCAATTAGAGTAGAGATAAAAGAGGAAACAGGATGCAATTCTAGAATTTTCATCCATCTATCTGTCTGCAGCTCTCTCTCTCTCTCTGTTTTTTCTCTAATATTCTGATTAACACAAATAATGGCAGATTGAACTAGTTATAGGCAACATTTGAAAACTCATCAACAACTGGTAAGCTGTTGGAAAGATTTTCATGGCTCTATTTAGCCAATGAAACGCCTATTCAAAAGAACTTTCTACTACATCATCAACGAAATAAAATTTAATAATATATTAAGTACCTTTTACCAGTATATCCACTGCATCCAATTAAAATATTGGCATACCCTTGCTCCGTTATTATGAATACACTCTGGTGATCACATACTTGATGGATCCAGCAGTTAGAGGGAAAAATGAATAAAAACGAAAAGATAGAATGTTTAAACCTGGAGCCTAGTCTAGGGAAAACGAATGACATTCCGAAGATATGTATCTATTCTAAGCCTCAGAATATATACATTGTATACAAGTATTATTTCTCATTTATTGTTCTGCAGCAAATTGCTTTGTATTGAAGATGTTGGCTAATCTTGTTTGTCACTGAACCGGTTCTACGTCTGACCTTATTCTGCAATGTTAGAAATTCTATTTGTACCTGAGAAGAATATATCACCATATGTAGGAGTTACAATACTTGAGTTACACAATGATTTCAAATCCAATATCCCTATACTAACTTTTTCAGGCTTTGATCTTACTACATTCAATAACATCTAAATTAGGGGTGTCAACTCGCAAAGACATGTTGTTGTCATGTGACGTATCACAACTTCCCGCCTTCACTATACCGGGGTGGGTGTGGCCAGCACGTGACGCATCCAGGCCACGGGCCACGAGTTTGACATCCCTGATCTAAATGGATCCTCTACTCACTAATCTGAGTAGTAACCCCTGTACAGCTAGCATATCTTCATTGTAGGTGTTTCTGATACATAAAGGCTTCTCCTTAGTAACACCACACTTGGAATACTGCATCCATTTCTGGTCACCACAATATAAAAAAGATTTGAGACTCTGGAAAGAGTGCAGAGAAAAGCAACATGAATGATATTGTAGAGAGCTGAAGGCTAAAACATACAAAGAACAGTTATGCTCACATTTGTGAACTGGTAGGGAAGTAAGTGAATCCCAGCTCTGGCCAGTACCTTAACTACAACATCAAACTGTCTAATAATACATTGTAAATATAATGTAAATACAATATAAAATAATCAAGGTATATCTTTTATTGTGAGATTGTCACCTCACTAATAAATTGTCTGTGTCTTGGATGCCAAAAATCCTTTTTTTTAAAGTGACTCCTGATCATGAGATTATTCACCCCAATTTAACCCCAAGCTTTTATCAGATCCCCACAATGGTATAAATGGAATAATTAAATGGAATAAAATAAAAATGAAAATTTAAAAATGATATAAAGTATTTGGAATGGAACTGATGTGAGGCAATTAGGGAAGGAGTATTATGGAGATTTCTATGGGAATAGTAGGAAAGAGTGAAATTGAAACAAATGCTAGAAATGCTAGTCACAAGTAAAGTTTGAACAGGAAATCATGTACGTGGTGAGCATGCTGAAAACAAGAACAGTGTTACCCAGTTAACCTTTGTTTGGAGGCCCTATTTCACACCAAGCATCCTGGCTAGGGAATCCTGGGAACTGAAGTCCACATAGCAAAACATATTACGGAAAGGCCCAATTTCAACCCCCAGATAATGGAATAGTCCCTATGCTGGTTGGGGAATTCTGGCTACTGAAGTCCACACATCTTAAAGCCACCAAGATTGAGACACACACTGTTGCAGAGCATTAGGATGGCCATGTTTCTTTTATTCTTGACTGAGAATGAACAATAATAATATGCCCATTGAGGCAATGCTAAAAATCAAGCCTCAAAGGAATACAAAAAACTGCCTTCTTTTCTATCTCCTAATATAGCCTATTGGATTTCTTCCAACTGCCCTGAGCTTGGTGGGACCCAGACTTCAAATATCCCATTATCTGGAGATTGAGCCTGGATACTTCTGCACAGAAAGCATGTGTTTTGCTGGTGAACTTGGAGACATGGAACTATGTCCAACATCTTTTAACTTTAAAGACTTGTACTACATACCACTGGCATTTTTGAAAGCAGCCCATTTGAAAGATACTTAAAAAGTGGCTTACTGTGCTGTGTGAGGAAGACCTGCAAAAGGAGTTAACTACCCTAAGATGTTGCTAGGTAACAGAAATTGCTGCATCATTGGTCATCCAATGGGAGATTAGTCTGGTGATGTAATGCTTATGTTTGGTTCTATGCTCTTGATAGCATTTCAAGGTAGCCAGAATGCAGCATTATTCAGAAAGCACGGAAGCAATTTAGACTGATGATTTAGCTGTTAAAAAAAACAAAGAGCTGGCAAGCTTGGTTCTGCTCATTCATTGCACAGTTGTTATTCTAAGGCAGCAAATTTATGTCTGATGTATGCTGCATTACAGTTTGTCTACAAGATAAGAGCTGGGGTATACTTAAAATCTAACATGGAGGAAGCTGCTGGAAATTGCCTTCCTGTTGAGAGTGGGGTTAGAGAATTTGTTATAAACTTTGCTAGCAGCTGCTGTGATGAAACTTTATTCAAGTAAAGTTGTGACATGTCATTTGTCATGTTACTAGACAATGTAACTTGGAGTCATGGAGAACTGACAACAGGGATTCATTTGTCTAACCATCATTAGAGGATGTACAATATTTAACTCTGGGTAAATACCTTACTCTAACACACGGGTGTCAAACTCGTGGCATCATATTGCCGTCACATGATGTTTTGTGACATTTTTTCTTGTTGTGTAGTTGGAGTTGGTGTGGCCTGCATGTGATGCATCTGGCCCGCAGGCCGCAAGTTTGACACTCCTGCTCTAATACATCCTGTGAAGTAATCCTTGATATGATCATTTGTTTAGCAACTTTATGAAGTTATGACAGCAGAAGTGGGCTCCTAATGGTTCTAACCGGTTCTTTAGAACCGGTAGTAACTTGGCAATGACATCACGGAACTGGTTCCTTCAGTGTCTCTGTGGGCGCCAGTGCACCATCATTTTGGATTTTGCTTCTGCGCATGCACTGAAGCTAATTTTTGCTTCTGTGCATGTGCAGAATCTATTTTTTGATTGTTGCACACGTACTTGAGGTGCAACCCAGAACGAAACAGCAGCAAAAAGAACCAGAACCCACCCCTGTATATCAGTGCTGAAAAAAGTGACTTATGACTGGTCCTCACACTTAGAATCATCCTAGCGAACTTGGGG
>JANHFT010008079.1:0-14117 GCA_032467955.1 Pseudoxenodon macrops | reverse complement strand
AGAGAGAGAGAGAGAGAGAGAGAGAGAGAGAGAGAGAGAGAGAGAGAGAGAGAGAGAGAGAGAGAAAGCTGTGAAAGGGTGTGTGTGATGTTAATCTATTTGCCAGGTATTCAAATCATAAATAAAAGTTCTCCCCACAGCTTTATTTCAAATATAAATAGTGATAAATAATGAAAGGCTTTTAAAAAGTTGTTTTTGCAAAGAAGAAATACAGTAACTCCCTATTCTGGCCCTGCCATTAGCAATGTACAACAAACTTGGAAAATCAGTTTAGAGCTACAGCATACAACTAGAAGGTAGCAGGTTTAAGGCCATCCATCCACTTCATGTAAATTAAAATATTTCCAAATCTCTTCTTTCTTTAATCTAGTATTTGGTGAGGTGCAATGTACAACCAATTGTCGTCTCCTAATGAGACAAGCATTCTCAACAACACCCTCCCCATATTATGGAACATGTTCCCTAATAAGATATCCTTCTTTCATTCAGAAAGGCCCTCAAAGCTTCAATGTTTTAGGATGAGTTTGGTATTTACTGTTACAACTGGAGTTACTTTCATTGGTGAAATATTTCTGTTTTGTTTTGCTCATGTACACTGCTTAAAATTAGGTAGATTGGGATTACCGTATTTTTTGGATTATAAGAAGCTGTGGACTATAAGACGCATCTAGCTTTTGGGGAGGAAAACAAGAAAAAAATCTGCCTCTGCTTTCCAGCAATTTGCCTCCTTGCAGCAAACAGAAAACAGCCTGGCCAGCTTCAGCACAGCCTGGTCAGTTTCAGCATGGTCTGACGAGTAGCTGATTGGCAGTTGGATTGGCATCCCAAAATACTGCCTATCAGATGTTCCAGGCTGTGGAGATTGCCACCACCCATCATCCCCCCCATCGCCCTCCATCGCCACCTCCATCTATTGCCACTTCCGCGCGCCCCATTTTCATATTTGCTCTATAAGACGCACAGGCATTTCCACCACTTTTTTTGGGGGGGGAAGTGCATCTTATACACCGAAAAATACGGTAAATTTTGTTCAATAAATTAATGTTCCCGTGTTTGAAGGCCTATAAAATACACAAGGGAGAAAAATTGTTCTTTATATTGTATATCAGAAATCCTTCTGTTCTTCCTGCCTCAGGACTCATACAGTGGTTTATCTTTGCTTCAAATAATGGTGCTTAATTTGATGAATTTAAAGGACACAAAGAAAAAACAGGATTTCAGCCAAATGTGGGATGAGGTTAGATGCTGAATGAAGGAAGAGTTTATGTTAAAGGGGAATAGGAGCTCTTTTCAGTAGTGGTATTCACTTACCTTCGCTACTGGTTTAGGAATGTGAGCATGCGTGCCGCTTCTGTGCATGCGCAGATCGTCCACGATGATGTCCAGGTGGGTGGGTGGAGCCTCCCACTGCCGCTGCTACTGGTTCGTCTGAACCGGGGTGAACTGGTAGAATACCACCACTGGCTCTCTTCCATTAGAGTTTTTTGATCAAAGTTTGAACAGGCCCCGTAAAGAATTATGTGAAAGATCCTTGAGCTGCTCTGTAAAGGGAAAGAGAGAGAGCCTGGCTTGAGATTTCTATATTTAAACTTCTAAAGTTCAGGTTCAGTTTTAACATTCTTTATATGTACTTCAAATAAAATAAATGCTTCTCTCTTCTCAGAGAATGTTCATAAACACTCGCGTTTACTGTGACTTTTTTCTAGCAGTTTCTCTGTTCATTTTAATGACCTTAAATAAGTGATAAAATTCTTCCCAGAAAACTTGTACTTCATATTTGTTGTTCGCATGCCTCTTTTCTTTTAAAAGATGTGGATCACTTTATTTCTGTTTTTGGCAAACTTTGTTCACTTCATCTTCTTGGCATTTCATTATATTTTACGATCACAAAGTCAACTCTCCAGCAACAAAGCAAAACACGCCTCTTTGAAATAAATGTTGTCATTAACAAGCCATGCCAAGACCGGTGACAGATTTGCAGCTGTAATGAATAACATTTGCAGCAAACTTCTCCAGCCTGACAAAAAAAAAATCTGTGACATTTCTTCAGGCAACGGTATTGGGAACTCAAAGATTGATTGATGCAAGTGGATAATTGAAACCTCAGTACTGTCACATGCATGTCAACCTAACAACCAAACAAGTACTCTAAGATAACATTTATCATGGAATAGGTTTGCTCTGAATTTCAAAAGATATGTAGTTACATACCTCACGGAAACCTGGGAAATTTCTTTGTCAACACTGGGCTGAACATTGTGTTAAATTATTGACTGAAACTGAGTCACATGTACATGATGAAGGTACATGATTAAAAGAAAGTAGTTTTGCCCTCAGCTCAGAAGAAATTGCAAGGAAGTGAATGAACTTTTGGCCTAATGTTATATAGTTTATTTAAAAAATAACTTTGAAGGAGCTGGATATCCTTCACATTACAAATATTAGAAACTACAAGTCTCTCACTAGAAATGAGTGCTATGTCATTCATATAAGATATAATAATAAGGAAAATATGCTTCACCTGCTATACTATTAGGTATATAAGGAATGTGATTAGAATGATTGGAATTGTTAATATACATGTATTTTTACCTGCTGTTGGCTAAGAATTCAAGTGTTCTGCATTGAATGTTGGACTGAATGTTGCCACAAAGAACTGAAAATGAATGTACCAAAAGCCAATCAAATTGAATGAATTATTGAAAGTTATACAGACTGCAAACCATGACAAATTAAAGCAAGTAGATGAATTTTTGTATCCTGACAGAATATTTATTAAAAATGGGGAAATTGAGAATTTTTTAAAAAGTGCAAATAATTGGAATAAAGATAATAGTGGTCCACTGTAAGGAGTGATTTTTTCCAAAATGAAATAAAATGGCAATGTATAAAAGCATATTTCTACTTTCTAAGGTACGTAGAAATGAGAATTGTCAATAGAAGCATAAAAAGTGAATGACATGGGAATGGAATACTTTGAAGTATGTGGGGCAATATTTTAAAGAATGAATGAATGCCAAATGAATGTGCCTTGAATACAAAAGTGAATGATTACCGTGAAAGAAATAGGCTGAAGTGGTTTGGTTACACAGAAAGAATAAAATGAAAGCAGAATTCCAAAATAACTACATGAAGGAAGATTGAATGAATTGAGAGGAAGAAGTAATTAAATGAAGCTGACAAGATCTGAGGAAAAAAGGTGGAAAAAATCTAAAGATTAAAAGGAGTATATGAAGCGGGGTACAGAGATTCTGGAACCAAAGATGGTTTACAACAGGAGCAGTGGTGGGATTCAGCCCAGGGGTGGGTTCTAGCTTACCTTGTCGCTGGTTTGCTGCCTCCTGCGCTGCGTGGGCGTGCGTGGGCGCGTGCATGCACTGTAGAAAAAATACCCAAACAAATTCCAAAAAAAAGGCCAAAAACAAGATGACGACACATGCGCAATGCTAGAAATTTGGTTTCTGCGCATGCACAGAAGGGGAAAAAACCAAAAAATCAAAAAAAAAATTCCCCCCCAAAAAAATAAATCAAAAAAAAAGATGATGGTGCCCACGGAGCAGAATCAGCTCTGTGACATCACCTACTCAGTAGAACAGGTCCAAACTGGTAGGAACCCACCTCTGATTCAGCCAGTTTGCACCATTTCGGGAAAACCAGTTGTTAGCTTTCTTAGCAGTTTGTTGAACTGGTTGTTGGATGAAATAATTAGGACAGAGAACTGGTTATTAAATTATTTGAATCCCACCACTGAACAGGAAACTATTATTATGGAGAGACATAGTGAATTGTTATAGATTATACAGGTATATGTCATAATAGGAATATTAGTAGCTTGGGTTGGTAGTTAGGCTGTTGGTTTGAGCACCTAACTTGGAAATTTGGTTGCAAACATTTCATCATCATTCAAGGAGACATCGTCAGTGCACTTTGAACTGACAGACGAGTACAATTCAAAGTGCACTGATGATGTCTCCTCGAATGGTGATGAAACATTTGGAAGCAAATTGCCAAGTTCAGAGCTCAAACCAATAGCCTTGGCTATACATTTTTCCATGCTTATACCATGCTTTGATTTCTTCAGCTTTATTATTTTTTTAGTACATCTAGCAAAACAATGATTGTCTCAAAAGGGAATAGTGTAATCATTATTGGGTATAGGTAGATTATGGGTGTATTGGTATGTATATAATAACTGAACCAATTTAAGCCTTTCTTGTTCAGAAGATAAGAGATGAGATTATGGCAACAATTTAGGGACATAGCAGAGAAAGGGGAGGTAGGAGCAGGTCATACTTTTGGGACAGTTCTCTGAAAATGAGGACACAACCAAATATGTTTATCCAATTTATAATTCAAAAAATAGTTTTTGAATTATTTATTTATTTATATGCCACCTTTATTTATTTATTTTTAAATAGCTCAAGGAGGCAAACATGTGCAATACGCTTTCCTCCTCCTCCTAGTTTTTAGTAAATCAATTTTATTCTTAGTATCTTAGCTTAGTGTCATCCTTGAATAAGAAGACAAAAATCCAAGCACTTCCAAATTACATCATCCATCTTCATCCACCTCTTCCCTGGTGGACAAAAGGTCAACAAGCATAGGGTTAGTTAACTATCCTTGAAAATAGATTAATTGAATCAGCATTGTTTTTGTAGGGATTTCATCAGTCCTCAGTCATTACAAGAATCAAGAATCAATCAATAGAAGAGCTGGAGCTATATTTTCCCACCCCGTGCTTTTCCGAATCTTCCTTTTAAAACTTTCCTTAACATTTCCCCAATTCTCCTGAGAAATCAGGGCCATGCCTATGGCAACCTGAAAGGCAATTCTTAAGAGAGACAGTTTCTGACACTTTAGCAGGATGATGAGAAGCAGTTTACAGAAATTTAATCCTTATCACACTGTGATATAAAGCTGTGATCAGAAGGGCAAAAATAGACAGTAGGTGCAAGGAAGCTATGTGTTCTCTCAACTTTTTAATCAAAGAAAAACTGTTATGAGGAATGCAGGATAGAGTTTAATTTCCCACTTTCCCACTCAAAAATGTTTTTTAAAAAAAACCTAATTGCCAACTGCTCTTTCTTCCATGGGAAACTTGTTTTTTCCACAAAGAGAAGGCCTGGAAAATGGAGAGGTTTAATGCCCATGTTACAGTTCACTAATGAAGCGCCAAATCTTTTGAACTTGCTTTCTATTGAAAACAAGAACATAGCAATAGCATTTAGATCTATCCGCTTTACAGTGCTATACAGCCCTCTCTAAGTGGTTTTTTTTTATTATACAGAATCAGCATATTGCCCCCAACAATTTGGGTCCTCATTTTACTGACCTCGGAAGAATGGAAGGCTAGTCAACCTGGTGAGATTTGAACTGCCAAATTGCAGGCAGACGGTGGACAGCAGAAGTAGCCTGCAGTATTGCATTCTAACCACCACACAACTGTGGCTCATAAAGCATACATGATTTCTTCTAAAGTTGAACGAAAGTGTGTGAATAGTCCTTCTCAGTTCTGTAGTCTTTGGGTCTCTAAAGTAGGTTTGGCCCAATTTGTGGGATGGAATTAGAGAGGTCTTAAATGAAAAAATGCTGATTGAAATTTGGCCTTTCAAAATTTCCAAATCTCTCTCATATAGGAGACTATTCCTGCCTACTTTAGAACTGCATCCCATACAGCAGGCAAAGCAAACGTGTTTTCCTGTGATAAGTATATTCTTTCCTTGCTTATGAATGTTCTTTTAAGAATTCCTTCATTTTGTCACAAAGACTGTCCCTCTGGCTGACTGGTACAGCCATCAGTAATTGAACCACCGAGGCAGTCACAGATTTATTCCTCCATGTGGCATTGCAATGGAAATGGATATTCTCTCTAGAAGAGGTAGCGCATTTCCCAACACATCAAGCATTACTTTTTGTGTGCTTGGAAAATGTGAGATAAGGTGTCCTCTAGATCTTTCAATAGAGATATGATGCCTGCAAGCAACCCATAAATAACAAATCTTCTGTTAGATTGTACACATCTGCGTATACCTGACCAGGCAAAAAGTCTTGAAGAGCAAATGTGTATGAGGCTAAGATATAATTAAATTAGGAATAAGATGGATTGTAGTTTATAATCTTGTGCTTGTGTTTGGTTTTCAGTTACTTTACTTGTTTTGTGATATTCATGACAATTAGTCACTTAACAGTGGTACATAACTTCCAAGAATAAAAATCTAAATCAATAAGAGGCAGGGCTATGAATAATTTTACCCATTATCAGTTTATACATACACATACACACCCACATACACAGACAAATAAATGGGGAGGAGGAAAACTAATTTAAATGAATCAGAAGAATATAGTACATTTTTCATGCCTACATCTAATAACAATAAAAATGATAATTTTGCTGTTTCACTGTTGAAGTCTTATAGTTTATTACAATAGCTATTATACACAATCTAGGAGGGATCACCACCATCATCATTGTTATTTCAATGTTTTGGAGATATCAATTTCCAAAACTTTAGAGAAAACATGATCCTCTACATCAGGGGTGTCAAACTGGCAGCCTACAGACCAGATGGGTCATGCACTGGTCAAGCACCCCCCCCGCCCCTCGGTTTAGCGAAGGGAAAAAAATCATGATATGTCACGTGATGGTGTGATGCCATGAGTTTGACACGCCTGCTCTAGATAGAGTATTATAACTGAAACATTCCTAAATAAATCTTGCACCATTTTTAAGGACACATGGGGAAAAAATACCCAGTGAACCTTGCAGCCAATTTCCTAATCCAACAACTATTTACGACTCTTCCATTTTCAAACATGTCATGCAAAGATGTCTTCATAGTTGGATGAAGATTCTATGTCTGTCTGATGCCCATGTATGCTCAGATCTTGATGTCAAAAATGCAAATGTTGAATATATGTCTTTGCCTAGAAAACTGGAAGACTGACTTAAAATATGTAAATCTGAACATCCAGGTGATTATGGAGTTGACTGAAAATTCCAGCTGAGCTCTCACGCAACAAATAACTCAAAAAACTTTGTGGTAAATCACTGTAATTGTAGATTTTAATCTTCCAATTTGATAGTATGAACAGGCCACCCTACAGAGGAATTTAAGCATCATTAAATTAAACTGTGGATTCAAACAGCTACAAGTGGAAGTTACTATGGTTTCATCTGGAACTGTTATGGGATGCAGCTAGTAATCTGAATATTGTCAGAAAACAGGCTGTTTCTTTCTCCCCACTCTTTAATCTTATGAAAGTAGTGAAAACAGCATCTCCTGTTTCTTCTACATCCCCAAGAAAGGATGGGAAATGTGTGCCGTTTGAATTTAAAAACACTGAGATGAGCCAGCAGAAAAGTACAATCCATTAACTTGCCATTATTATGATACCCTACAAATGTATCAGAACTAAAATGGGTAAGAAAGAATCAGATCCAAATAAATGTACAAAACTTTTGATGTTTCTACTTATTTCTTATTATATTAGTATCAGAGGTGGGTTCATACCGGTTCTAACCAGTTCTTTAGAACTGGTAGTAACTCAGTGATGACATCACTTAGCCGGTTCCTTCAGTGTCTCCATGGGTGCCACCATTTTGGATTTTGCTTCTGCACATATGCAGAAGCTATTTTTTATTGCTGCACACATGCAAGGCGCGACCCTGAGTAAACCAGCAGCAAAACGATCCACAACCCACCCGATTATTATGGTTCACCGCCCAGTCATCTAGATGTTCAGACTGGGTTTGTCATGTTTGTCTACCTATCAAGTCCTTTCCAAGGACCCAGGATAAGCAGATCTGGATGTTTGATAATGCTGCAGTATCATCACAGGATGTAACCTATTCTAATAGCTATTGTAATTGACTGATGGTAAATTTGTCAATGCCAGTGGCATTCATTTGGGATTGTTGTTGTTAATTAAATTTATATGCTGTCCATCTCCCAGATAAGGTGACTCTAGGCATTATGATGGGATATCAGCTATTCTTTCTACAAAGAAAGATATTTTTACCACTGTCATATTTGCCTTGGATATGTCCAGGCTGAATGTCTATAGTGTATTTATTAGGAACTGGCTCTAGTAAACATTTGGAAACACTTGTACCTGGTAAAGCTTTAGTATCTGAATTATGGCAGCCTGGTCTGAATTATGGATACTGTTTTCCTAGCTGTGTTTCCCCAGTCCTGATCCAGCTGCAGTGTATTTCATCTCCTACAGCAATTAAGCACTGTTTTAGCTACTAAGATTTATATTGTTTGGTCCAGAGGCCAGAAGATTCTTTCTCTGTAAAATTCTATCCCAAGAGTACTAAATTTTGGAGAAGACCTTGTGTCTGGCCTTCTCCTTTCTAAACAACCATTAGTTGGCTTGCCAATGCCCCAGAAACCTTTCTCTTATAACATCCAAGTTGAGGCATCTCTCTTCAGAGCACTTGGTTTAGCTGATTGTCAAGAAAATCACATTTTATCCAAGAGTGCTTTTAATAGGGGTTAATCCAATGTTTTCCTCTCTGCTTTTATGTGACTTTTTAATGGGATCTTGATTCTTTCATGGTTTGCATTTAATGATACCATCCATTTTCTATACGCTCTTTGAGCCCCTTACAAAAAGAAATTGGAGGGTTCATTGTTTCTGCTTTCTGTTTATAAACCACCCACTTTCTGTTTTATGTGCCATCCAACTTGTCATCTCTGGACAAGTTGGGTGGCACATAAAATGAATGAATGAACGAACGAAGAAGTTTATTTTTAGGACAGAATGTTGGAGAAACAGTGAGGAATAGCAAATGGTGATCTGAAATATAAGCAGCTGTTAAACTGGGATTCTCACTAACCCTGCAGGAAATTAGGAAATTGAAAATGTAACCTAAGCAGCAATCAACACAAAAGAAGCCACTTCCAAAATAATTGGCGGGTTGGGGAAAAGTACCTGTCTATTGACTGGCTGGCAGCCTTTCCTGCTAGCAGTTCTTTCCCATACTGAGTCAGCTACAGTATATTTGCTGTGATTGACTTGTCCCTTGGCTCCAATGCCTCTTCTAAATGTTGCTTAATTAATCCTTTTTCCATCAGGCTATAGTAGCAGATAACTTTCACCATTGTCTCCCTGACCATTGCTAACTATAGAGAACTCTATAACTACAGGCATTGAATGCTATGTCTAAGCTAGCTAATTGCTGACAAGTAAACAAACAAAATCTCTCAACAGGCCCATATCAGAAAAATACTTGAAGAGGCATCTTTGCTCCATGGTCCAAATAGAGTATTTTCAATATTATGAATACTTTGGGATTCATTTGACTACATTCAAGGTTCATTATGTGAGCAAATGTGAGTTGCAGTGGCCCTCTGAACCAAACTGTAAAGCCATTGAAATGCTGATATGTATGGCAGGAGACAATATGGTAATTACTCAACCCTTGAATGTTTGGGCAAGGAGGGCATTTGCTATTGCAGGAAGAGTGCCACAAGCTAAAGTACAAAGACAGGATATTTAAATATGAAAGATTGCTGTCAGGGCCAAGCTAACTTCTTCAAGTAGTTGCCGAATCATATTAGGCCACTTGAAAGTTCAAGGTGAATTATTTTTTCCTTCCCTAACCAAATAGATGATGCCAACTCCCAACGTTTCTCAAGAACCCCAAATTCCCTGGTGTCCAGACTCCTATCTTCAGCTTCTTCACTTCGTTGGCATCCTGCCATAAAGTTTCAAGGGAGCGGGGAGACATTGGTGTAGGAAAGGTCAGGCATGGGAATAGATAGAAGAAGGGAGGGGAGACAGGCTGATAGGAACCAGAGAGGTCAAGCCAGAATAAACCAGTCAGCAAGGACATCTGGCCTGAGAACGGAATGCAAAACTACATCAAAAGGTGCCAAACCTCAAAGCCATTTCCAAAACATCAAACATGAATATTATTGGCCACTAATGGACTGGTTATGAAGGGAGGGCCAGGGGAAAGGGAAAATGGTAACATTTGCAGGGGAATACTCAGATCTAGCTTTACTTTTGCTGTAACCAGTCAACTTTAGTAAAAGAGCCTTTTGCTTCAAAGAAAGGGAGTCGAGGGTTTTTCTTTCCAAAATGTCTAAGTTGGGACAAGTATGATAGTGTGGCATTCAGCCAGTTCTCTCCGGATCGGGTGACCCATTAGGGGCAACTGTGGGAGGCTCCGCCCACCCACCCGGACGTAATGCAAGAGCACTGTGCATGGGCAGAAGGCCGCACGCTCACATTTGCGAACTGGTAGGGATGGTAAGTGAATCCCACCTCTGAGGTCTGACATCTGGAGTTTGGTTTTAGTTTATATAATTCAAACATACCTGAAGCTCAAAGTATAACCAGTCACTTTGGCTTCAGCACCCCATTTGAGATTACATTTCTTCAGCTGCCCAGCTGCATGCCTACAAACGCAGGATTAAAAACCCTTCGGAAGCAAGTAGTAATCCAGATAATCACATCCGATGCATCTTTTGCATTAGAATCTTCTGTTGTTTATCTCATTAGGTGATCTTGGCCAGGGTTTAATTTGTGCAGCGGTGTTTCTCCCCTAAATAACAGCTGTTAATCTCACACCCTCCCCAGATGTCTCCATTAATATTAAACGAAGCTTTAAAATAGAAACATGTTGCTCTCAAACCTTTCCTCAGTTAGAGCACTCTGTCATTTATCAAATTTCAATATTGACTTGGTAAGCACTTTTACCAGCTTCGCCATCATCTTTCTTCTCCACCTGCTTTCTGCTGAACTGCCGAGTTTTGCTGAATCCCAAATAGAGCATGTAAAAGCACAGCTCAAGGGGATTTTGAGAAGTGCTAATAAAGACACGGCATTCTAGGAACTGTGAGGTCTGATCACCATAACATGCTGTCAGATTTGCCACAAGTACCGATAATTTGGGGCGACAATGCAGCCACCTTAAAAATAGTTCATGTAAAAAAGAAAAGTGAACATTTTTTCACAAGGCTGAAAAATTAGGCCAAATAAATTACGAAAGAAGTACGTGTAAATGTCTGGCAGCTGAGAAAGAATATCAGCAACCTTTGCTAAATTACAACACATCCCTGGTCCCTACCGCTGACAAACCTTTCTGAATACCTGCAATCTCCTTGTCATTCTTTAACCATGGTAATAAAGATACACAACTATCGTTTGTTTTCCATGAGTGTTAAACAGTATTTCTTTTTCAGTAGCTCATTTTTCCTTCCTGTCAGCCGATTGGCTTTAGTATTCTGTAATTATTCTTGTAAACACCCCTCAACAAGTTCATCAAACTCTTTCATGGTATCACTGAAAGTGTCAATGAAACATCAACATAAAGCATATATATTAGTTGACGTATTTGCCTGTTAGAACTCCTAATTCTGAATCCCATCATGTTCCTTTGGGGTCAGGACTGAATTAGGCCAGCATAGTAGGTTGGACTAAAAGACTTCCAACTCTGTTATTCTGTTATTAAAGTAAGCCAGAAGCTTGGAATCAGTATCCACAAGACGAATCGGTGGTGAAAACCAAAAGATCAGACAGGATTAAAGGTGAGCTAGAGTTACACCCCGAAGACAAAGTAACATCTTGTTTTCACATTTTGCCGAATTGCAACAGGAATCTTTTATTCATGCCAGTTGTTCTGATGGCCAATTTTAGTGTCAAGAATGTCCCCCCAAACTGCAATTTGTGGCTTATCCCTGAAGGCAGCTGTCTGAAGTTCTTGGCCCACTGCTGAGAGATTGCTCTTCCGTTTTTTACAATAAAGGAGTTTAAAGCTTAGTGGTTTCTTATTGACATAGCAGTCCATAGACACGGCTGGGATATAGGAGACAGAAGGCCTAGTAGAAGCAGTCCTCGACGTACAACAGTTCATTTAGTGATGGTTCAAAGTTACAACAGAACTGAAAAAAAGTAATTTATGACCATTTTTCACACTTACAACCATTGCAGCCTCACCATAGTCACATGATCAACATTCAAAATACTTGGCCGCTGACTTCTATTTATGATGGTTGCAGTGTCCCAGAATCATGCGTTCACCTTTCGCAACCTTCTGACAAGCAAAGTCAATGGGAGAGTTTAACAACCATGTTACTAACCTAATAACTACAGTGATTTACTTAACAACTGGGCAAGAAAAGTCATAAAATGGGGCAAAATTTACTTAGCAACAGAAATTTGGGGATTTATTGTGGTCATAAGTCTAGGACTACCTATACCTGTGATGGCGAACCTATGGCACGCATGCCTAAAGTGGCACTCAGAGCCATGTTGCCTGGCACGCACAGCGTCGCCCGTTCCTCTTCCAAGTTTCTGGCACGCATGTGCACATGATAACCAGTTGGCCAAAAAGTGCTCCTTTTTTGGCACTCGGTGCCCTGCGCACATGTGCACGCTCCCTTTTCTGCATTAAGTGTCGAAAAGGTTAACCATCACTGACCTATACTAAGAGTGCAGAAAGTATAACACAGACAAACAAAATCACAAGCATGCATGGAAAGTTAAATGAAGCAACTTAATGGAAGAAGTTAAAATAATTTATCTGGCAAAGCCTAAAAGTTGTAGAAAAACATTTCCTACTTCCATCATTTCCATTTTCCAGTCACTCAAAACTAGCCTGAAGACAATACACAATCATCTGAATATTGCAATATTTTCAATATTTGAGCAAATAATGCTCCCCATCTGGGTCATCTGCAGATGCTGGAAAAGCAAAGTTTCCCTCATTCTAACCCATACAAAAGGGTCTTAAGTTCTTTACAAGCCACCATCCATGATTTAAATGTATTTCATCCGATTGTATGCAAAAGAAAATCATGGCAGTTCCTATGCCACAAAGACACAAAGTAATCTTTCTCCTTGAAGATCTGTTAGGTTGTCTGATACCCAGAAGTCTAAAAGTAGCATGAAGCAAGGATACCAGCAAATGGAGAAACAGATATTTGCTGCAGATGACTGCAGCATTTCAAACAAAACACTTAGCTTTTGCCAGCCTTTCAAATATTCCCTAACTGCGGTAGAATTAAACTGACTAAGCTCTCAAACACTGTTAATGTAGGGGGATTGTAGATGAATGGAACCAATTTTGAACTCACCCAGAGTATCTGGCTGGAAGTGGAATAAGGCAATGCTAAGACTAATAGTCCTACTTTACCAGGGGAAGAGATGCTTTCCTAAGACTTCAAATTCATCCCCAAAAGTAGTTGTGTTTCTGAAAACCTGCCAATCAGCAACCCTAAAGGCCAACCACACAGGATCATTTTCAACACAGAATGACAGCCTGCAAAAGATATCCAACCTAAAAATGGCTTGACTTTAACATTTGCATGATGTCATGCTCAGAAGAGAATCTACTTTTAATTTATGCCATTGTAACATTCAGCGTTTAGAAACAGTGACAATTCTGGCAAGATATTGCAGCAGATGGGATGTTATTAAAGTCACTATATCTCTTGGGTCATAATAACTCAATGGCACTGATTTTGTCTGCTGGCCTTATAATCCATGAATTAAATATGTTTGAAATACTATAGTCTTGGAAGGGGTGATATTCTGGAACATCAAGGGAGCTATTAGAATCTAATTTACCAAAAGGATCAGTCAAATCCATCAGACTAAAATATAATGTGCATATTAGCCATTTTTTTTTCTGAACATTTTATTGAACAGCATTATTTAATTTCTGAGTTTGACCGGCTTGGAAATAATTTATATACAGCATAAGAAGGCCTTAAATGTGTCTTTATTTCTTGGGAGATGATTGGAAGATTATTAATTAATAAAACATCTAAATTCCTGATTTAATTGTGGAAAAAGTTACTAATTTAGTATGCTCTATAAAACTGGTTAGGGGAAGGCATCTAATACCTGTGGGTAGGCCATTTTGATTCATTATACTTTGCAAAATGTCATTAAAAGGTGACAGTCATCAATATATGCCTTGCTTAAAGAAGCTATCATGATTGTCAGTATGGAATCTATATTCCTTTCACAAGGTTAGAGTGTTGTGCTAGTTTACAAGCCATCTATGATTTGATGGAGACATTCCAGGGGTGAAATCTAAAAATTTTCCCTACCGGTTCTGTGGGTGTGGCTTATTTTGTGGGCGTGGCTATGCAAAA
>JANHFT010008078.1:0-19293 GCA_032467955.1 Pseudoxenodon macrops | reverse complement strand
AATAAATTATAAAATATTAAATCTTTAAAATTAATGTGACAGAGAACAATTCAAAAGCAGAAAATAACAAAACAAAAACTATTTAAACTCATTGTTGCTTTGTTTATCTCTGATAATGGTTTAAGTCGTTTTTTTAACTTTGCACTTAGATATAAGTGAAAATTATATAAAAACACTACTAAAATACTAAAAGATACAGCAGTAATATTAACCCAGATCCTAATAAACAGATGTCTTAGTTTGATTTTTTAATATTATATTATATCATATCACATCATAGTATTATGTAGTATATGATATAATATTATATATTATTACTAAATTGTGATCACATTATTCTCAGTGATGTTGATGAGGAATTTTGCAAAGAGTCTGCATTTATAACTTGCATTTTTTCCCTGCCCAAATGAATTTATTTGTTCAATTTGTGTTATTTGATAAATGATACAAATTAGCTTATTTTATGAAAGGAAAGTAGACAAGTCTGTAGAGCACATATTTAGAGCACATATTTAGAGAAGGTCCCTGTTTCAAATTCTGGCATTACAAAGCAATACGGAAAAAAAATGTATGTAAGAATCTCTAGAAAGCTTCTTGTCATCTAGTGCAAAATACATAGCCATGGTCTGAATTGATATATCTTCTTTTCTATAACTGCAATGAAAAGGAATGGAAATTAAATATGATAAAATATTGTTTGAATGCTGCTTTAATATTAAAACATTATGGAAGTGATCTACGATGTGTAATATAATTATTTATTCAGGGTTCATTGATAATTAAATGATCTCTATTATAACATTTTATTATATGTTTTTCCGTATAGCTCTGCTTTAATTGAATTGGTATATTATCAGAAGATTAAATAGGAAAAAGAAAAACCTGGATCACTGATTATTCTTCTGATTGTCTCCACTTCTTTTTCCTAGAATCTTTGATTGCTTCATATTTTTTCCTCCATCATTTTTTATTTATTTTTCTTTTTGATCAGGCCCATTCAAAGAAAAAGAAAAGATGCCTAGGAACAATTACGGTTTTATTAACACAAAAATATATTTATTTATTTAATTATTTGTTTTGGTTTGATTCAATTTGATTTGATTTCTATAGCCACCCATCTCAGAAATCAATCTGACTCTGGGCAGATTGATTAATTGACTATGTTCCAAGTTATTACTGATTCTTAACAGTCACACAGATAGATTTTCTTCATGATGAACCCTATTTCTTATGAATAGGTATGAATAATCATTTTTCTCTCCTTTCTGAAATACTGTACATAAACCTGAAACATATTTTGTCTTCCATTATTCTTTTTGAGAAGATCTCTTCAGTATGTGAATGCATAATTTTCCTTCTTTCTTCCATCACCTTCTTCTCCTTTCTGAAAGGATTTTATACATTTATATATATATAAACCTGAAAAATCTTTGTCTTCCACTATTCTTTTGGAGGAGATCCTTCCAGTATGTGCTGTCAACACTGCAGTAAGTGTTGTGTGTGTGTGTTTGTGTGTGTGTGTGCGTTTTGATTTTTAATCCTACATTTTGATTCCATAACATAGGAAGTGAAGCTGCACAGAAGTTGGGATAAAAATTTTCAATGTTGCCTCTAATGGAAGGAAGCCATATAATAGGGAGCAAGTCCAACCATGATTGGCAGACAAATATTGCTTGCTCATTTCAGGTAAAATCATTATCCATTTTGTGGCAGTTCTTCTGATTCAAATGACTGTCAGTGACTGCTTTTATGCAAGACGTAGGCCAGACAAAATGACCTTGAGATCATCATGCAGCTCATGGTCCGTGGGTTTAGGATCGATATATTATATAATGACTTCAACTTTATGAACTTTATGAACCAATATAAAAGGTAACCCTGATTAATCTAAACATTAACTTATTTTGTTAAAAAAATGTAACTAGATATTAAAACTGAAGAAGACAATGGAACTAATTCGGAAATAGAATTTTCTCTTTATCCTTCATCAAATTTTAAGTCAATGCTTGCTGGAACATGTTTCAGCATCATTTAGAAGCAAATCATATGCCTTTGCTTCAGAACAGTTGTCTTAGTCACATCCAAATTAGGCCACCACACTCAATTAATTAGTCAATGAACATGATTAATTTGCAAAGGCTGCTAGTTTTACGTGAAAGTAAATCTCACCGAACATACTGGGATTTGTTTTGCTTCTAAATAAATATAAAGTTAAGTTATCAAATTATCTACATTTAAATCAAATAATTATTTCCTCAAAATCAGGAATGTAATTCTGAATAAACTTGCATAGGATCATTCTAGAAATAATATGTGTACATGTTCTCATTTTTATATTACAAAGAAATTCAAATTCATATCATTTTAAAAAATAATCAAAATTCTCACTTCTGAAAAAACTCCTTTGACAACTTCAGGTTCTCTTAGTTCACATCAATTGCTATGACTTTAACAAGCATGACTTGGTTTCATTCACTTGTCAAAATTTGACTAAAATTGAGACAGACATTTATACAGCACACGTGACCTACTGTCAAATCTACAGAGTTATACCTGAAAGTGCTAGAGGAAGCTACATCTGTGCAGTCTACCACTGTGGTGTCATTGGGGGTGGGGGATTAGGTAGAAAATTATTTTCGGTTTCTGGTCTGTGAATGCTGTCATTCTAATTCCAGTATATAAGAATATTTCCAGAAAAAGTAGTAATATTGTGTGGTTTTATTTTTTAAAGAAATTGAGACACATTACACAGTTTTGAAATTCAGCTCTCCCACTGAAGGTTGCTTCAGACTATGTCAAAGATTTTTGTAAGCTGTACTTTAAGTAAGCATTAAGCATTAGAGCACAATATTCTTTATATAATATTAAATTTGTTGACTGTTTCAGTTGTCTTTCAGGAAACTACCGCAAATCAAAGAAGCCATTTTCCGGTTCAGACTTGTACTAAGGCATTAAAAATGGTATTTTTGATTATGATGGCCAATGTTTGTTTGTTTGTTTGTTTGTTTGGCTGGCCAGAGTCTTCTTATAGGGGAACTGCTAATTGGATTTTAGCCAAAATAACCTGTTCAGATTTGATCTTAAGGAAGCAATCATAAGCAAGGTGATTTATTTATTTTAAGTATGATCGGATACAGAATGGATGAACTATGTACTTTTTTAGCCACCCAAAAACATGTTTCTCTATACAGTAGCAAATAATACAATATTTGTACCAAATTTTTAGGATACTATTAGTTCACAAATATGTACTTAATTTTTAAGATAGACACTTTTGCATTTTAGCAGATATATTGCATAAGCTTTGCATATTCTTCTTGGATAAACTTCTAAACATTTTTGAGCTTTCAGGGTCAAAATAAAGTCATTTTCCCCCCAATCACATTTAAGGCTTCTTTTAGTCTGAGACAAGTATAGCAGCTCTCAAGAAAGCTGTTTCCAATAGTGCATTCCACTTAACACAGCTGCTTCTTGCCAGGAAAGCAAAGGGAAAGGAAAAAAAACTTTTTTAGGATGTCAAGGGTTAGCAAAAATAGCAAAAGAAAAGCTAGGAGTCCCTCATTTACAAGCTTAGGTATATTAACATTTTTTTTACCAGGCTATCCTGTAGGATAATAAAGGCTAAGAATTATAATATTACCAAAATAATAGATAAATGTATATTTTATTTACAAAGGCTTTTTAATGTTTTTGGAAACTATTTCTAATGTTCTTCATCTGCTATTGAGAATGACAGAAAAAAATTGGTATGCGACTGAACAGGATCACAGAGAGAATACTTGACATTACATATTTGGATTTTTCTGACTAGAGCTGTAAATCACCATATTTCAAGAAAAATGTGAAATTAATGCATACACGATTTAGGCCAAGTTGTTTTTTAACTTGGCTTGAAGTTCAGGGAAATGTATCAAATTTCCAAATCACAAGGGAGTATAGCACAGTCTCTCTTCTCTCTTCTCTATCTTTCTATCATTTCTACTTTGTGCATTGTTGCAATGCTAGTTTCTCTCTCACTGTTTCTCTCCTCTTAATATGTAACTGTACATACAATATTTCACCTCAACACAAAATGGTTGCATCCTGCTTAGTGAAACAAGCCTCAGATGTGGGAATTACTGGCATTCAGCAGTGTTGCCTGAATATGATAAAATAGCAGGTGAGGCAGGTAGCCATGTTCCACTATGAAATGCATTCAAATTAAAACTGTTGGAAGATAACTAACAATTATCAAAACAATGAACAGGAACAAACCAACTCAGCTGTACTAAAGCAACCTGTTACCAGCCTTCATCTTAGAAAAAAAGAGGAAAAAATAACAAGAGTTTTGCCACCATAAACTGCCAATATAAAAATGGTGAATTTGAAAATAAGGTACACACTGGATTTTTGTCTTGTAACCTTATTATTCCTTATAATAAATAGTATAAATTTGGGCTCCTGGATACTTGGCAGGATGTTTTCTATAATTCCAAACATCTCTTTCTACAAGTCTACTTGAACCTTGTCTCAAGTTTTTAGCCACAAATATGACAATTGATTCTCTTGATACAGTGCACAATACATTGAAATGTACAGTATAAGAACCAAGTAGAGTTGCACCATGAAAGGCAGATGCCCAGATTACGTAATCAATTCTAGCAGTCAGCCTATTACTGAAGGCATCTGCTACTACTGGCTGCTGCAGTGTTTCTAGTAAATATGTTGCTTCAGAGTTTTGTTCCTTGCCAGGTAAATTAAGCTACTGTTACTGAATATGAGTTATATATATTCTTGAGACTGGCAGACCATAAGAGGACCATTCCAATTCCAGAAAATAAAAACTATGCTCAATGTTATTCCTGAACTAAGATATGTCTTTAGTTTCTCTGTTTAGAAAACATCAACTGACTGTGAAATTCACAAGTTGCATCACAGAATTTATGGTATGAATTGGCTTGCATATCTAAAAAAAAGCATCCAACTCTTTATTGGGTTATGGATTTTAATGAACCAGCTTTCGGTTAGCAATTGAAAGGGAGACTTTCTAATCATCTGTGAGATGAGTTGTTTCAAGAAAGTATTCCAGATTTCTCTGGAAGAGTTAATCCAAAGTTATGAAACTATAGCTGGCCGTCGCTGCCGGTTACGCGAACGGAGGCAAATCTCCACTAACGGTTCTATAGAACCAAACTGGCACCAACCCACCTCTGTTGTGAATATAAAATAAAGGATAATCTTCATATAATCTACCTGCAGTTCTTAAGAAAAACTATGATCTAAATCAAAAACTAAAGGGTACATACAAACTATGCTTTTTGGAGGTATTAAGATATTAAGTTAAAAATGAATAATATATGTTTCATTTGACTATTGGACATTTTATCAAGCTATAATAATAAGGAATATCCTGAAACAGAAGTGTGATATTTATTCAATTTTTACTTCTGAACGAGTGGATGATTAAATATTTGTGTACATCTATAAGAATCTTACTTAAAAAAAGCATTTAAATAAGTAAATACAAAGCATTTACCTTCTTAAAATGCACATTCATTCATCATAATAGCATGTGATGCATTTCTAGTACAAAATTACAATGCCATTTTGTTCACATTGGGGCTCACATTGCATTTGCTTTGTGCCGTTACCATGATAACTGAACAGTTGCATTTTAAGAAGCCACTTTTCTTGGGCAGGTTGGTAATGAGTTACTATTTTCAGAACATAAATAAATAAGGGTATTCTTGATACTAGGGAATGTTGTAGTTAAGTGTTATTAGAAAATAGGATAAAATAGAAAGAAAATGTAGATTTGTGGTGTTTTTTTTCAAAAGGACAGATGTAGGCTATGTCCTATTGCATATATTGTCATTGATCCTCACTTTGGAGTAAAAAAAAAGATATTAATAATAGTGAAAAGATTAAATAAAGCATATAAATTAAAAGTTTTGATGGGGGTCTGTCAATGCTTTAGACATATATTTTTCCAACAATTTCCACATTTTAATCTTAATTAGTTTAATAATATAAAGAAAGCACCATGTAATGCTTCTATTACATGTAATAATGACATCATCCTGAAATTCTGTATATAATTCAGCACGAAAGGGATATACAAAAACAAAACAAAAAAACAGGTGGTATTCTTGTCATAGCACTAAGAAAAATGAACCAATTACTATAGCAGAAATGTGCACTGTTTTCTACTATGTGCTGCTGTTTTCCAATAGGTACATTTTATTTTAGCATTGCCCATTTTTAACTAAAATTGGAGACTTTTAAGTTTTCTAAATCCTTAGTTTGGAAACAATTCCCTTAAAGATATTAAAACTGTTAACTGAAGTCATCCTGAAACTGACATTTCGTGGCTGTAGAAATGCAGCTCTTGCAGTGATAAATCCACTGCTAGAAATATCAACAAGTCATAAAAAGTGTCAACAACTTGTACTTTGTAACTCCTTCTTCCTTGTTCTACATAGGCAATTGTATGTATGTATGTATGTATGTATGTATGTATGTATGTATGTATGTATGTATGTATGTATGTATGTATGTAACAAAATTCCCTTTTGCAAGCTAGATTTGGAACTTTTTGATTTGGAATATGATATGATGCTCTGATAAACTTTATTTTAAAATTTAGCAGTACAAGTGTTTTATTAAAGCAAGAAAATAGAAGGCCAATAAGTAATGATTGGTCTTTGAGTGTTGCTCAATTTTATGTTCCTCACAGTACTCATTGTAATTATTTTTGAAAATAAGGAGTAAATTATAATGTTTAACCATAGTGTAATCTAATAATGAATGAAATAACCAGATTACTATGATATCACTTATGATCTACTATATAGTAAACCTTTCCTCTGCTTTTTAGTTCCTATCAGCTACATCTTTCTGATGTAGAAATGTTATCTAAAAATGAAAACACTGTACAGGTACATACTGTACATACATAAGAAATATATGTTGGAGGGGGAAATTATCTGTATCTCCCAGGGGTGGATTGTGAATATTTTTTCTGCCAGTTCACTCAGGATCGCGCTGCATGTGCAGTGTGCGCATGCACATGCACACAGCAATCAAAAACTAGCTTGTGAACATGCTCAGAAGCAAAATCCAAGATGGCAGCGCTCACGGAGACACCGATGGAACCAGATTCGTGATGTAATTGCAAAGTTACTATCAGTTCTATAGAACTGGATAGAACTGGTAGGAACTTACCTCTGCTCTCTCACTTCCTCCCCACCTTTCTCTCCCAAAAGTAGGAGAGTTATTTCACCCAATAGAGACATAATTAATAAGGTTCATCAGAACCATCAAATAAAAGAGTTGCTTCTAGTATCTTCAAGCCTTATTTTTCTTTCAAGAAACATGGCCATTAAAATTTAGGGAGGGGGAAGCAAGGGAACAATTTATAATACATTCATGACACTCTCATGAAAATACCATGATTTCTCTACTTGTGACACATGCTAGAAGGCAAATATGAAATAGTGGCACTTTTAGATGCTATCACATGGGCGCCACTATTGTGGCGTATTCATAATTATCTGCAGATGTTTAATATGCTTGTACATTCTGATGTAAGATCTCTTCAGTCTTTCAGCTTGAAAATGGAAAAGACATTTGTATCATTAGTCATGAGTGGACAAATTATTGTATTTAAGATATATTTTCTAATAAATTACAATGAAAATTTAATATCTGAAACCATGGAAAAACACCTTTATTCCTCAAGTTGAAAGTTTTTTGGTATTTGAATTTTTCAAAATCTGGTTGTTGTTTTTTTAAAAAAAGCTAATAGTGTAATATTTACTGACAAAATTTCTGAGTCAGCTAAACAGTTCTCAGCCTGTGAAAATTGCAAGTTTGTTTTACTACACATGAAATACAATGGAAGAAAACATACAATTTATATGCTAGCAGGTCACTTATTTATCATGCTGATTAGTATGTTTCAGTGAATTTCTTTTACTCATCTTATTGTTACTCAAAATATATATATACTGGCTTTCAAAATGTTTTTTTAAAGGCTTGCAATTTATATCATTGAAGCAATTTAAAATAAATAAATAAATTAAAAATAATCATATTATAATATATAATGCCATTTGTTTAAGTTGAAGTAGCTATCTAAAAATGGAGAGATTGTGAGTTCCAGTCCTGCTTTAGGCATAAAGCCTAAAAGTTGCAGGTATTAAATTCAAGCAGTTGCAAGGAGTCAACACTGATTTGAAGGCTGAATGAATGAATGAATGAATTAATTAATTAATTAATTTCAGGTTAAGTTGTCAATATATGTTTTGTTCCAATAGTTCACTTATCATCACATTATCTTGGTTCCACAATATCTGATGTGAACCTAGTTAATCCAGGCAATGTCCAAACAGTCATGACACTCCTCATTTGTGACATTTCATTGTTGAGGTGAAACATTAGGGTTCTTTGCTTAATAACCCCTACTGGTAAGTCAGCTAGCAACCAAAATTCAAACCCTGTTCTCCAGCATCAAAGGCGGTATTCTAGCTATTACTGTATCCTACTGTATCCTGCTGTTATCCAACTGGTTATGCAACTGGTTGACATGGACAGTAAGGGCTAAAGTGGTCCTAGTGGTAAATACCAGAGTATTAAATATATTTGTCCTGGATTTACATTTTATTAAAGTAAATAGGTATTATTTTATCATGTTTGTATCAATTGTGCTTTTCTATTTATTCTTTAAAAATAACTAATGGAACCCATAATTTTTGACAAAGGAAACAGCAAAATTAGAAGTTGAATAATTCTGCCTTTTATTTCTGCCTTATTGACTTTCGTGGCTGAACCATTGTCTTTTATTCCTGTCATCTCTTCCTCCTTCTCTTCCTCATTCAAAGATAGTATTTTTATTCTTCTCTGAAACAGAAAGCAACTACTTGAAGACTTTGTAATTTCAAGGATTGTAAGAGACTATAGGTTAGCTAACCAAGGACCTCTGCTTAAAGTATTATTGATTATATATTAATAGTGATAAGTGGTATTTCAGCTGGAACTAAGTGATTCTGTGCGTGAACTACACCAGGTAATTTACTGAAGTAGAATGTATTTACCTTAGTAATTGTGTTTATTCTATGTCAACTTCTAACAAAGTTATATCTCTATAGTATGGTTAGAGATTTCACCTGGACTAAAAGCAGGATGTTAGGATGTCTTGATCATTTATCTAGTTAGGGTGAATATGATCACAAAATAGAAATGCTCTCCTGTTCTTAGATAAATTCACAAAATTAGAGCAAGACGGTAAACTTTGTTTCAGATAGATTCGGCCTTCCACAATCTGAACCTGCCTAGGAGATCTCTTCTCCTGTTGTTAGCCAGCAATAATAGCATACAACATTATTAAAAAGGAGTTGCCAATGGCTAGTAATAAGTGGTGTAGTGTACGTTTGCCCCTGCCCTCTCTCTCTCTCTTTCTCAATGATAACATGTGATTATTGTAAAAATAATGAAAAATTATATGTTAAGCCTTTTTACTTTTACAACAGCCTCACAAACTCTGCAAAACATTTACTTACCTTAGACCCGTGATGGTGAACCTATGGCACATGTGCCAGTGGTGGCACTCAGAACCCTCTCTGTGGGCACGCGCCCCGTCGCCCCAGCTCAGACAGCTGGTCATCAGGTTTTTGAGGCGTGCATGCGTGCCAGCCAGCTGGTTGTCAGGTTTCCAAGGAGTAGATGTGTGTTGGATAGCTGGTTGTTGGGTTTACGAGGTGCAAATGCATACCGACCAGCTGGTCATTGGGTTTCCGGTTTGGGCACTCTGTGCCCAAAAGTTTCGCCATCACTGCCTTAGACCATTTTGAGCTTTAGTTTTTCCGTCTATAACGCTAAACTCTTTCTTGATCAGCTGCTTTCCTTTCACCTTACATACTATATGTCGTTTAAAAAAATGTCTAGATCATTAATCTATATATGAAAACTCATTGGGCTCTGCTACCTCATTTTCTTCTCACTTGAATTAATTTCAGTTTTGCTTTTATTATATCCCTATAAAGAACTCTCATTAATTTCTTCAACTATGAACCCCTTCTGAACATTGATATAAGTTTATTAAAATCAGCTTTCCTGAACTTCAAGAATCATATTTGATTAAACTCACCTTCAATTTTTTTCTTGAAAACAAAAGTGTACTATTTTTCAATGGTTTGATCACAATGTTTTATCTACTTCAATATCATTTAGTTGTATGTATATGAGAGTCCTTTGGGTTTAAATAAGACATACTGTTTTGCAGTTCATCTGTAGAGATGGAGATAGCTTTATAGTCCCAGTCTGAAAGCATGAACCAAGCACAATGGGAGGATAGGATATCTACTGTTGTAGTAACTGTGGGTGTTATTCTGAAATAGCACTCATAGTTTCCCCCCCAATTTTTGGTGATGCCTGTCTTCAAAGCTGGTGGAGGCTTCATAGCACAAGAATCAGTAGCAGGTTTTGTCAATAGCCACATCTTTTAATTCCCTTGGCTGGAAATCATGATGGCATAAGATTTCTTTCACTGTATCTTTGTAGTACTTGCAGTATATAGTCAGCCTCAACATTTCCCCCCAGACTCTAGTCTCACTGGTGAGACATATAGTAGTCATTCATTCCGATGATGTAAGGATGGGAAGTCAGAGGTGGGTTCTGAATCTTCTTACTGCTGGTTCGCTTAGGGTTGCGAGCACGTGTGTGCGCAACAGTCAAAAATAGCTTCTGCGCATGCGCAGAAGCAAAATCCAAAATGGCGGCGCCCACAGAGATACTGAAGGAACCGGTTCTGTGACATCATCGCAGAGTTACTACCTACTCTATAGAACCAGATAGAACTGGTAGGAACCCATCTCTGTGGGAAGTGCTATCCTAAAACTGCTGCCCAATCACCTTTGATGCTGCTGGAATCTGGACATATCTGCTTCTCCAGGACCCGAGATGAACCATCACTGGTCCAAGGGCTGGCTATATGCAGGTTTGTGACTACAACTTAATCATCTTTATCTGTCGCTTCAACACTCCCCCATCATTACAGGACTCACCAAATTCATTTTAGACTGATATGATTTTCAGATGAGTTGAAGATGAATTGCATGACAGAAAACTGTGCAGAATAGAGTTTTAAATGGAATAGCCATTGCACAGGCAGTCACACTCTCTTATCAGAAGAGATCTTAATCCAGTGGCATGGAGAACCATTACAGATAGAGATCTCTCTTGTGCAATGAATGATCCAGACATTAAAGTGTCTTGCCAAGCTCTTAAAACATGAACATATGAAAATCCTGTCTTCTTGACTGCTGGACTATTAATAAGTCTCTCACTCAGTCTGCTAGCATCAGACTTCATACACAATTTCCTATTTCACTGAGAGTCAAAAATTCTCACCTGGTTTGGTTTGACTGCTGAGACGATTTACCAGGGTGCAGCTATTTATAGCCACATTCTGGTAAACTGTTCAAAATTCATTCAAAAATGAACAAATGGACTGAAAAAGGTCATGATATGTTGGTCCACTATAGATGCTATAGCAATGATGGCAAACCTTTTTTTGCTTGGATGCCAAAAGGGTGTGCATGCACGCAATAGTTACATGTGCAGGTCCTCATCCATAAGGCAATGCCCTCCCCCTGCGCATGTGCGCAGGCCTCACTGAAGCCTCTGGACTTCTAGTAGGCCTGTCTGGTAGACTGTTTTTCACCCTCCCCAGGCTTCAGGAAAGCCTCTGGAACCTGTGTGTTGTGTTCACAGTTCTCACTCCAGTCTGACCTTGCTAGAGGGTGCTATGCTCACAGCTGATTGGTTCCCGCATTTGATAGCGGGCTATATAAAGAGCTGTCAAGTGCACCTCAGCTGTTGCCGTTAGCCAGGAGATGCGCTGTTAGGATTCACGTCTGGCAACCTTGTTAGCCCTCAGAATTGTTAGCAATAAAGCTTGTTAAAACTTAAGCCTGGTTCCGTGTCAGTCATTGACCCCCTTGTTCACAATAGAACACTGTGGATGGCAAAAAATGGCACAATGGGCCTATCGGAAATTCCCCTGCCCTCTGAAAGGCCAAAAATCAGCTGGCAGGCACGCATATCTACACTGGAGCTGACATAGGGCAACATATCGCATGCCCTCAGATATGGCTCCGTGTGCCAACTGTGGCACACATGCCATAGGTTCACCATCACGGTGCTTTAGATTACTGTAAACTCAGATATAGCTAATCCTCATGTGAAACAAAAAAGTATCAGCAAGGCAAATACTACCTTACTGGCAGACAGTTCCTTTCTAGAGTTCCCCAATATAAGGTACTTAGGATAAGGTTGCCAAAAGTAAAGCTGAACTTCCTAGCACAGTTTAGTCTGTCGCTAGTCTAAATAAACTTTTCCTTTATTCCCCAAAACAGAAATAAAGAAGCTTTGGATTTTTCTTTCTAAATCCCAGAAAAACAGAAGTTAATAAATTTCTTCCATGCCTGAAACACTAGGATTAGCTATATAAAGCTGAAGCTTTGCACATGGAAAAATTTTAATGAAAAAAAAAAACCCTTATAAAAATAATGAAGGCAAATCTGTAGATATAAACAGGGAAACCTGGGGAAAGAAGAAGCTATAGGTAAATCAAATGAAAACATAATCACAAAGACAGAATTGCAAATAAAGGCAATACAATCAGCTTACCTGAAGTAGCAACTTATTATTTCCTTGAATAACCTCCTGGCACTCAGCATTGAATGATTGGAGTTAGATTGTCTGCTTCCTCTGCTTAGAGGATCATATGCAAACCCTCATTTTGTTTTTGTTTTTCTAATTATTGTCTAATTATTTGGAATTGGGCCACTCACACAGCCCAATTCTGAATAGGCCATGGCCCAGTTGTGGGCTGAAGCCTGGGAGTTGGGTACCCTTGATCTAATAGAATACAAAATTAAATTAAAACAAAGTTTTCCTATGGAGACAGTCTATGGTTAAAACTACATTTTTGGGTAAAGATAGAAATGTATAGTCTAATTTTCACAGTTCTGATACTGAACAGAGGTTTGTTTGTTTTTGTTTTGTTTTGTTTGTTTGCTTGTTTGATACAAAATATGAAAATTATTTTTGGTCCAGTCAGTATGCAGTCAAGTATCAGATGATTTGGAAACACAGTTGTGCCATACAAAAATAAAAAATATTTTGCCACAGGAAGTCACGACTTTCCTGAAAAGCATATGCTTCACAGATTTTAAGAGATTGATATTTTCATACTATTTCATCCAAACAGTGAAAACAGTTACCATATTTTTACCCACCTAAAAGAGGCTGATAATTTGGGTGCATCTTATACTCTGAATGTAGCTTTTTTAAAGCTTTTTTTTCAGACATAAAGAGGCAAGTGAAAAGTGAAGCAATCTTTGTAGGCTTTTTTCATTGCTACTCCCTCCAAAGAAGCTTTTATTTCAGCCCTAAGTCTTTGCAGGCTTTTTGCATTGCTACTCCTTCCAAAGAACCTTTTTTTCCCCAGACCTAACCAGATGCTAATGATCTTCTGTGCTTTGCAGTCTTTTTTCATTGCTTCTCTCTATCAGCTGTGCTTTAGAAGCTTTTTTTCAGTCCTAACTAGGGGATAAAATAATGTGATGAAGCAGACAAGACTAAGGACACTAGCCAGATTAATACCTGGTAGGCAGATCCCCCCCCATTTTCCTCCCCAAAAACTAAGGTTCGTCTTATACTCCGAAAAATATGGTATACAAATTATTGTGTCAGTATAGCCTGCTCAGGAATATTTTAAAAGGAGCTTAAGCTTAGATAATTGTATTTTGAATGCAACTATTATCAGTCATTCCATGCTTTCCAAATTAAATGATATAACCTGACAATCGTCCTGGCTCTAGAATATAAGTATCTATAAAAAGATAAACAGCAAATTTGTTACTTGGTAAAAATGTTATGTGATTTTTCCAGAAGAAGTACAATATTTATTTTTATAGAATGGATAGTGAAACCTCATATTGTAAACAATATGAATGTTCTGTAATAGCTCCTCCATTCCAAAGTGACAGACTGCATTCATATATTAAATGACAATAATAGGACAACATCTTTGATGAAGTCTAAAACAATTTCATGTGTTCACATCAAAAATGTAGAAAACAGTAAAAGCTATCTCTCTCTCTATCTTTCTACATTTTCCCCATTTTGCCAGTTAATTGTTTTCAAGTTTGCTGATGTTTAATTAAAAAAAAAAATCAAGCTATTTTTTTGCCAAGTAAACTCTGTGCTTAGTTTGATATAGAAACTGACATGTAATGTTTTGGGACAAGCTAACTGGAAATTTTACACACACATTTTCTGACAATATGCCTCTTTCTATGTGAAACTCAGTTGCCAGAAGAAATAAAATTACCATTATTCCTCAACAACCAAATTATGCTATTTACAATTTATACAGTATTGCTACCATATTCCTGGGGTTTTCTTTCTTTTTAGCATGTAATATGTATATAATTTTCCAAAAGTTATTCAATGAAATGTCATTTTATTGGATCCAAGAGGCTTTATGCACAATAAACCAAATTTTCAGTGCAGCTATATCATTTTTTCACAATGACATCATTAAAAAAATAACACAAATGATGCAATTTATACAAATGGTCTCATTATGGAGCATAATATAAAATAACATTAAACATCATTGTGTATTTTGCATGATGACATCATTAGACAAACACTGTAAACTCTCTAAATTAGTCTGTTTTCCATTGTAAACTCAGTACTGATATTTCCTAGAAAATGATATAATTTGTTTCTAGAATATTGAAACTTGTAAGATAACCCTAAATATTAAAAAATAGTCACAAAACAATTATGTATTTTTATTACATTGAAGCCATGTTATTGGTAATTAACCATTTTTGAGGGATTATAAATGGAGGAAAATAATATGTAAAATTCTGATATAAAATTACTGTTGGCCTCTTTCTTATGTGCCATGGTGATCTTTGCACTGTCACAATAAACTGACTAAAATGACTCCTGAACTTTAAACAGCTGGTTTAATTGCTCCTGAAAATAATATTGTATTTTATAAAGTTATTCAAAAGCCTAATCACCTGAGTTTACTAACATTTTGAAGGCTATGACATGTAGCAATACTTGAATATGATTCAAAGTCTTAAAGACTAAACTTCACTACCAAGGAAACAACCAAGCTGATAAATAAAGAAATAAACAATCTAATCACTATAAAATGCTTGGTTGGAAAGAATTGGAAATTTTCCCCATTTTTTCTAAATGGAAAGAGTTGGGAAAAATCACTTCGACAGTTAGATATTTACTTCATAGTTAAAGTACAAGCTATGCTTTAAATGAAATGCAATATGATTTTGTACATGTTTATACCAAAATGTTCCATTGAGGTTATGGACTTACAAATTAGTAAAATTGAAACCTCTGGTCCCAGCCTATTATGGTTAATGGAGGTCCCATCTAAACCACCGGAATTGCTCTCTCTCCACATACTTGCCCTGACCTCCTCCAATTAGCTTCTGAAATTAGATGCTATGCATTGAGCTTATTATTTTCAAATGAGTTGCCAGGTTTTCTTCTTATACTCCACAAATAAAGAATTTCTGAGAACCTTATATTCTTATCTCTGACAGTAACTGGTTGGAGAAAATATGTTCCATAGACAGAAACCTACCTTTTTAATGCCTAGCTTCTCACTATCTCTTTTGTAGGAAAAAAAGGATTGCCTTTCTCCACACGGAAGAGAGGAAAAAATATTTGAGGCAAAGAAAAAGGTAGTTTGATTAGTGGAATTTAGAATTCATTTAGAATTAATGTAAGAAAATAAATGAATACATAAGGAAAAACAATCTAAATGGATTTAAATTAAATTAATTATTTATGTTGTATTATATTAATTAAGTAAATTAACAGGATTGCTTCCCGTAGAATTAATTCTTCTTTTATCACATTTTAAAAACTAATAGTTTGATACACTTTGGGGGGAAGCTTAAAATGATCTACTCAAGACTTTTATTCAGGTCTATATGCAACCTGGAGACCTCAGGTTAAGTCATTGGAGTTAGAGACAAAAATAATGGCCTGTCATTTCTGAATTTCTACTCAATGACAGCTTGTTGCTTACTGCAGGTATGTGGAAAGCAATCTGATTTTGATCTTTTAATACAAGGAATTGAGGGGATTTTTATATTCAAACCTAAAAAAACTGTAGAGATGGTTCTCGCCTCAAGCAAGCAAGAAATGCAACATCAAATTAATTTATTTCTATTTTTTAGTTTATTTATTTATTTTCTCCTGCTTCTATTATTTCTTTAAATAACTCATGTTGGCAAAATGTATTAATGATAAAAAGGTTCTAGTGTGCAAGGCTGAAATATTCTTCATGTTTTTGAAGAATTAACCCATGTAAACTCAATGGTGTTTACTTCCTAATTAAAACATGCCAAGAATATCCAAACTAGTCTGCAAAATTATTCTGATTCTCCTTAGTATTCTGAATTTGATAGGAAAATATACAAGAATATATTTTAATCATTGCAAAACATTTCAGCATTGACTATGTTTGTCTACTTCTTCAGTATTGAAATATCAATATATCTCCAACGTATTAGATTAAAAAAGCAAATTTATTGATTGGTCAAGGACATACAATAAAATAGATTGTCCTACTGTTGACCAATTCTGGATCATTTTAGTACAATAATTATTTTAATTTTAAAATCTGGAAGTTGACAATTATAATACTAGACATGAACATCTTCTAATGAAACAAATATACAGTACTTGCACACTAGAATCTACTATTCCAAAAGGTAAAAAGCTTAAAATATTCTTAGCATTACCTTAGTCAGAATCACTAAAGATCATTCTAATGAACAAAGCATGTTTGAACAGAATGGCTGATATTATTTATGTTTACAAATACAATGGAAAAAGACAAAACTGTAAAAATTGTTAATCTTTTAATTCTAGTGCATAAATCTTTTTTTTTCCATTCTCTAGAGCACATACTATTGTATCAACTGAAATTTGCATTTTATATACCATCAAGAGTTATCAAGCGTAATCAGTGAGAGGAGTGATGTATAAATTTAATAAGTAAATAAATCAAGAACTTAAGGAGGATCCCTTCTGAGCTACATGCTCCATCTACTGTGTAGCTGCAGGCTATGCTCTTTCTTATCTAAACATTCCTAGGCAGCATTTCTTTACTTGGTCTCCCAAGGTCAGTCCCACATATCCTTACCTTAGGTAACTCATAGTATTCTAGTTTCGGAGCACTTGAAATAATTACCAGTATTAGGATTGTTCTGAAAGTGGATTTTGTAATTCACATAGTAAAGCAACATAATAGATCTTCTTGTAAAATTATAAAGCAAAGGCAAGTTAAGTGCTTTAATGGCATATCGATTTTCACTGCAAACAACTTAAAACATATTTAAAGTAATGTCATAACAGCACATAAACTTGGCTGTGTTACCAAATTTGAGAATTCATTTTGTCATAATGACCAACAATTTCTTATTTTCTTGGCTGCTGCAAGGCATAGGATATGCCAGAATAGTAAAACTCAGGGGCATTAAGGATAGCACCAGTACATTACCAAAGTAACAGGCTGTGATAATAATATTAGCTAGCCACTAGATTACCTGATAATTCGGATTCTGGCTTCCTGCCATGTTAATATCTGTTGCCCAAACAATAAAAATAGAGGGTCATTTTTCACAGATTTATATATGCTATTAGTCATCTGTTACACATGCCCCTTAATTTGGGGCTAGTTTCACAAGACATTTGAATGTACTTATTACAGACTGCATTATCTGATGACTGCTAAAAGAAATAGTATAGACAAAGCCAGAACATATCCCTGTTAATTCTTATTTATGAAGTCTCTGATAATACCAATGACAATTTTGTAGGTGGAAATTCAGGCTTATGAATGATTTACCATTTATTTACAGAAAAACTGATTATCAAGAACAAAAGTTAGTGTTTTTTTAACTTGATGCTTTTATTGCATTTTTACTCTATGTAATTAATAGAATTTTACCATGCTGTGGTAGGAATTAGGATGGAAAATATAATGCATCATCTTCCATTTGTAATCCTCCTATATATTCTTCAATCCTTTCTCTTATTAGAGGAGATCCTTAAAGGAATGAAGAAAGTAATGATTGCATATTTTTTATTCATAACCTAAAATCCTATCAACTGGTAGCATTTTAGTGAACATATTGAGAGTCATTAAATATCAGTACTAAATCTTCAACAGGTGCTTATCAATTTCCACAAGTCTTTCATATTTTTAACTTTGAAGAATACAGCACTGTCACTCAGATGATTTGATATTCTCTGAGCTGGAACACATACTTGAAAAAAGGTGTACTGATATACAGTAAGCCAAAGCAGTTTACAGGAACTGCAAAAGGAAGCAGCTAATGTCTAATACATTTCAGGAATGCCTATCCATATATTAAACTAATAGTAATACTTTGTCAACTGATCTTGCATAAGATTTGAAAGATCTAGGAATAAAGATGTATCTTACTTTTCATAAATGCTTTGTTCAGACAATTTAGCTCAGTAATATCTACGCTGGTTAGCAATGACTTTCCAGCATTTCAATTCAGAGATTTTCCCAGTGCTACCTATAAACACGAGAACTAAAATCAGCATATGCTACATGTAAAATGTGTACTCCATGATTCCTCTAAAGTTTCCTTGGTGCTGTTATTACCTTTAAAGCCCTACATGATTTAAGAAATAATTATCTTTATCAAAAACTACTGTTTTCTCCCAGTGATTTTTGCTTTAACAAATAAGATTGGGAAAAGTACATTTCATCTCTTAAAGAAGATTATATTCATAGACCACACTAACGAGCCTTCTCAATTGTAGACACTCTTCTTTGGAAATAGTATTTCCTCTTAAAATTAGATTAAACTAGAATTAGACTCCCACCCAGATTTAATTAGATTAAACTAGAATTAGATTCCCACCCAGGGGTGAAATCTAATTTCCCTACCAGTTCTGTGGGTGTGACTTATTTTGTGGGCGTGGCTTGTAGGTCAGGTGACTGGGTGGGCATGCTTTTACACGTTACACAGACAGAACACAAAAAACGTTTACACTTTACAAACACACAACACAAAACAAAACAACACAACTGCAAAAGCAGCTGTAGTGACTCACACACAATGCAAAAGCACACAACATGGCACCAGCAACAGATTTAAAACATTTAACAATTGTAACAGATTTACAGAGTTGGAAAAAGGGACCCTTGGAGGT
>JANHFT010008076.1:9611-22415 GCA_032467955.1 Pseudoxenodon macrops | reverse complement strand
GGAGAAGGGACAGGAGAGGGAAGGTAGCCAACCGCTGGAGTGATGGGGGTGGGCTGTGTCTCCCATGCACCGAGGCTAAAAACCATAGAAGTCCTTCCTACCACTGAGGAGGAGGAGGAGGAGGAGGAGGCTTTGGCCAAGCCAGTTGCCGACTGCAGGAGAGAGGGTGGCACACCCAGCCCAGCAAAGTCCTCTGCTCCTTCCTCTTTCTTCAACCAAGCCCTGGGTGAAGCAGCCCCTTCCCCTTAAAGCTCCTCTGGACAAAAATGCCTCCTCCACCCAGAGCCAAATCTGCCCCCATCTCATGCGAACAAGCCCCGGGACTTGCCAGTCAGGCCATCGGATGTCCCCACTTCTCTGCCAACTTCCTCTTCTCTGCCTTGCACGCTGGTAAAGGCTGCCCCACCCACTTCGGTGCCTTCTCCCCCCACGGCTCCAGCTTTCCCTTTCCGAATCTCATCCACCCATGGATGAATCCGGCTGTCAGTTGCTAAAGGGCCAGCCTCACCCCCTCCGTCCTGCTGGCCTTCCTTTCATGGGTTTCCTTGGGAGCCCAGCCGAGCACCTGCCTGCCTGCCTGGCCCCTCCTGGAGCTCTGAATTCTGCACGGCTGACACCAGGGGGCAATGATGCCCAACCAGAAGAGCAGGAGGCCCTGGGAAGCCTGTCCCTGCCCACCCACCCACCCCCTCTCTCTCTGGGCAACTTAAAGGACAATTAAGCCCCCTTTCCACTCCGAAATGCTCAGGGGAGGAAGTGAAGCAGTGGGGCGGAAGGCCTTCTCACCCCATGAAGCTCAGCCTCTTAAGAGGGTCGCAGAGGAGCCTCCTGTGCCGCAGAAGGAGTCTCCCTGTTGTCCTAAACCATCCTGTGGTTTGTGTGGTTTTGACTGGGGTTATATAAAGAAAGCCATTGTGGCTTGCACACTACAGCTTAGGGCTTAGACCAGTGTAAATCCAGGGAATTGTGGTTTCTTTATGAAGACATCATTCCATAAGCCTTGGCTTGGGGCCCTGGGTGAACTAGATTTCCCTGATTCAACTGCTGCAAAGGCCAGGTTTCTTCCCGTCTCCTAAATGTAGGGCATTGATGTAGCTTCCTTAGGATTTCATGCTAAGCAAAACCAATAAAAACAAGACCGACAGGACTGAAAGCTTTTGCAACCGGCAGCCGCCTTTTCTCCTCACAAGGTGAGCTTCCAAGAGGGAAAAGGGGAGATGCTGTAGAGGCCATGCCCAGGTGGCTTCCTGGCCAGCATCAAAGTAGATACGCAGCTCCACAATAGGAGCCACGGAAGGTCAGTTTTGATCTGTGTTTCGGTGCCTTACCATGACTGCCTTGTCACAGACATTCAGCTGAGGCTGCCCCGGGACCAGCGTGGCCTTGTGCTCTTGGACGACGGCAGAGACTCTTACCAAAACAGACTGGTATTCGGCGCTGGAGAAGCTGAAAAGGAACCACAGCCGTCACAGAGTCCCAAAGGCAGGGAACACTGATATACCTGGCCAGGAACATTCCCTGCCGTAGTCCCAACTGTTCCCTAAGCCATAGGTTGTTTGAGGACACACCAGCCAGTCAACCCAGCCAACTGAAGCTTTGTAGGATGGATGGATGGATGGGTCCATTTGAGCCCATCCAGTCTGACCCCTTGTTCAATGCAAGAATCCCAATGAAAGCATCTCCCACAGATGAACTGTCTAGTATCCTCCCGAACACGTCCAGGGAAAGGGAACTTCCCTTCTCACTGGGGATGATGGCATGTGGTCCAGGTCTGCCAGGTTTTTAAAAGTCCAAAGTATTTCTCATCAATTGCTTCCTGATCCTTTTCAGTTAAGGATCTTAGAGGCTGAATCAGAAGGTTTCTGCCTCCAGAGCAGACCCCCTCGCACTCCCCTCGCTCCCTAACAGAGCAGTGGCTCTTGGGGGAGATCCACAACCCTCCCCCCACCTCCACAGAAGGAAGGTCCCATCACCTGAAGGATATCCCCTGTGCCCTGACTGCTGTAGGCAGAGGGAGGAGAGTTAGTTGCTAGGGCTTTGTCCTCCACCTTAAGGAGCAGCTCCCCCCTCCTCTTGGCCCCCTTATTTTTATCAGGACTATAAACATTGGCAGGTATTTTTTTAAGTGGATTAATGGCTCCTTTTCTCAGAGGCATTATTTCAAGCACATCTCAGGGCTTAAGACTCAGCAATCCCATTCTGTCGATCATGTTAAAAGTCCCTTAGGGAACAAACAAGTGCAAATCGCATTCGGAGACCAAATGGAAAGCATGGCCCACTCAGGCTTCCTTTTCGCTTCCGGTCAGAGCTCACCACGGTGCCCGGCTGCCGGGCTGCAGTTGGCCCACATCCTTCTCCAAGAGCAACCGCACTCCCAAGCCTGGGACGTGTCGTGGCAGCACTTTTCACCAACGCCAACCAGTACCGTCCTCTTGGGCAACCCTCCAGGGCCCCAAAGGAAGCGTGTGACGTGCGTCTCATAGCTTGCAATCGAGCTCCCAGGGGTGGGGTGGGGGTGGGGGCTGGACCACAACTCTGAGGAAAGAGGGAAGGGAGCCGGCAAAAGTATGTTGCCCCGGGGGGTGACCTGATTTTGCTTGCTCAGCTTTAGGGGATCTACCGCACAGCAAAACAGATCCTCTGCCACAGTATTTCTCAATCTTGGCAACTTTCAGAGACCTGGACTTCAATCCCCAGCATGCAATAAATTCCCAGCAGGCTGGCTGGGGAATTCTGGGAGTGGAAGTCCAGACCTCTTAAAATCACCAAGGTTGAGAAACCGTGCTGTACAAGGATAGGCAAAACTGCCCTAGATGCTCACTCATCTTTGGGCACCCAGAGCGGCCTGCTTAACTCAAGGCAGAACCGAACCCTGGTTCTTCTGCAGGCAGGCCTCGGGCTCCCCAAAGGGGAAGGCCGGCAGCACCCATCCACCAATTGGTGGCAGGCCAGTCTAGGCCACCCCTCTGCTCCCAGGGAGATGTGCTTGGCAAGGGCCATCCAAGACCCAAAAACGACAAGGGAGCTCAATTCGATTCCACTATGTTCGTGGTAGCCGTGGAGCTACGCCTGCACAGGTGTCTTAAACGCCTCGTCTCTGCCAAGCGACAGGCCGCTCTGCCCCCAGGACGCCCTACATTTGTATTCCGTCTCTTCAAGCCTCTGCAAGAGCGGCTGGGAACGGCAGCGGAAGAATGAAGGGGAAGAGCCAGCCAGTGCTGGGTGAGCAGGTGGCGCAGAGAGGAGGCCGCCTGCGAGATTCCCCCTGTGTACCGGAATTATTCCAGACTCTGGATGAAGGCACAGAGTGGCCGGAGTCCAGGGTCATTACACTAATTAACACTTTACCTCTGGGAGGTCCCCAGAGAGCCAATCAGGAATGGAAGGGGAGGCAGGTGGTCTCAGGCACAGGTGTGATGTGTGCTTAGTTCATTTAGCGTAATTGTGCTCCCGCAATCTGTCCCCAATCCTCCTCCTCCTCCCCCCACTTGAAGCTGATTTGGAGGACGGAGCTCATTCCGTGGTTAACCCTGCTGTGGCCTGCAGTATCAGCAGCTTGGAACTGAGAGGAAGGAAGGGGTGGGAGGTGGAGGGGTAGCACACCAACTTTGTCCCAGGCAGGTTTCAGGTTCTTTTCCCTCTTTGCAGCATGACTGGGAATCCAAGGGGTGGTAACCCTTGTGGCAAAAGGGCTCAGGTCACCTGCAAAGGTGGGGCGGGGGCTTCCTCCCTGCTTGTAGAACTGCTCTCCCTGGGAGGCTGACAAGGCTCCACCGGCAACAGAGAAGCTTCTTTGCACGTCCTTTCATCCTTCACCCCTTTACACCCGAGGGCTGCTTGGCCGCTAGCCCAGGGTTTCTCAACCTCAGCGACTTAAGATGGGTGGATTTCAACTGGCAGCTGGCTGGGGAATTCTGGGAGTTGAAGTCCAGCCATCTTAAGTTGCTGAGGTTGATTCTCATAGCTCTGCTTGTGTCTTCACAGGAGAAGCTTTCATCTCCTCGGGGGCCGTCTATGGAAAAAAAAGGTTGGTTCTCCCAGAGGTAAAGCCTCCCATGGGCACCAGCATTCTTCCCCTTCCCTGTGGACAGGAATGCGGCTGTTTTGCTGGCCTGCAGGCAACACGGCCCTTGCTGGCACATGCTTGGAAGTCAACTGATCTTTGGACCAGTGATTGTCCCCCACCTGCAATTAGCATAGGCACCACCACCCCTCACACACACAGGCTGGTCGCCAAGGGGGATAATTAAGTGAAATTAACACAGAGTCACACCACACGCCTTCTGCCCTGGAAGAAAACCTGGGGTGTTTCTCCTGTGACTGGAGCCCTAAATCAGTGGAGCGGAGGAGAAGGAATCACCGAAGGTCCACCTGGAGTGGCCCATTCTTCCCTTTCCCTTCACTGGAGGGGAGGCTCCTCTCGCTCAGGTACATAGCCCTCCCCCCCTCACCTGATCGGATACTTTTCTCCAGGGTCCTTTCCCAAGTGGAAGATCAGGGGGAGCTTCGAGTGCTCCTCTTGCTCGTGGGTGGTGACTCCGGAAACGTTCTGCCCCGGGCAGAAATCGATGCCCTGCAGCACCAGGAAAGGAGGAAGAAGTCAGTCGTGAGGCAAAGGGAGGCAGAGGAGATGGAGCTGCAGCAGAGGCCCAAATGGTTTCTGTCTTCATTAGTCGGCATCTGAGCAGAGGCCCCATCTGGACCTTTGGTGCATCAAGCTAAAATGCACATTGTTCCTTTTGGGATCATTCCCTTCTCTCCCCTTCTAACTTACTTACTGCATTACGCACCCCACATGCCCGTCCGCTCGGCTCTGGAGATGCTCAGCCACTCAGGTGAGGGTTGTCCCAAAGGTGCTTTCCCAAAAGGCAACTGGACTTTCTTGGATTTTACTGCTTACCGAAGAAGCTTCTTGGATGAGAAGCGAAACGTTTTCAAGGAAAAAACCCAAGGAAGTTCGGTTGCCTTTTGGAAAACTGCCTTTGGGACACCCATCCACAATGTTAGGAATTGCTAGGAATCCGCCCTCTGGATTCGTTCACCAACACAAGAGCACACAGGAGTGCAGCCTGGAACATCTCCAGGGGCAGCCCAGATGTCGTAGGGACAGCGGTGATTCTTGGCAACCTGCCGGGCTGAGAAAGACTTTGTGACAGATGAAACCCTTCCCAGCCCTGAAGATGCCAAGCATCTCACCCAGGACAGGCTCGGTCCAGATCTAGACAGCTGGCAAAAGGATAACAGGCGTGGCAGGAAAGAGGCCAAATGGGTGAGTCCCAGTTCTCCCCTAGGTAGGTTCCTCCCTCCCTGGGCATTATCTCTTCATTGTTCATAGGAACATACTCATGGGTAGGAGTGCCAACCCTCTGCCTCGAATGGCATTTGCCGTGGCACGTTCAGACTATATTATCTCATTCGACTCTTGCCTCCACCTTGGCAGGGCCAGGGAAGGAGCGCATGTGCCTGTTTCAGGAACGTCCTCCTTGCCTATCACTGGGGGTCACAGCAGCCCAGCCCAGATGCCCCCCAGAGCCACCCTCCTCCAGGGCCATCTTTCCAGGCTGCTGTTGCTTCCCAGAAGACCAAGGGTGCTATTAAGGGAGGGCGGGGAGGTGGCGCAGCTGCACTCTGCTTGCACATAAAACAAGCATTCAGCTGAAAGTCGCTTTGCAGACGTCGGAGGGGACGTGATTGGCAAACAATTTTCTAAAAATATCCCCTGTGTCTTTAATGGATAGGCTGGTCAGTGGAGCAGTTAATATTCTGCTTTTCAATAAAGTCAGAAAGGTTAGAAGCTCGTGAAATCCCATTTACCTGCACAAAACTACAGATGCCTGTCTCAGTGTCTGGAAAGGAAGAAAGAGAGAGAGAGAATGAAAGAGAAAAGAAAGAAAGAAAGAAAGAAAGAAAGAAAGAAAGAAAGAAAGAAAGAAAGAAAGAAAAGGCTGCAGCAGGCCATCCTCCAATGGTTTTGGAATGGCTACAGAGGCGATTGATCTTTTTGGCTGCCCAGACACCCAGCGAGCTCTGCTTTTCTGCAAAGCCCAAATCTCTTCTTAGAGAGGAAACTAACACAATGACAATGACAACAGCTAATAAAAGCCAAAACCGGAACAATTGTCATTTGGATGCAAATCAAAAAGGCTATTTAATTAAGACCATGCTAATTAGTATGGCGTGCCTATAGTGCAAATGTGGTTTTTTTTTTTTGCAGGAGGTAAGAATTTATTCTGTGGGCATTTGCTGCCATGCTGTTCTGTTTACAGAGTCCGTTGCCTTCTCATGTTAACACAGGCTTGGAATTAGGCATTCAACTAATCACCAAGGGTGGCTTAAAATCCGTCTGCCTGCCGATCATTAGGCACAGATCTCCTCCCTCTGGGTGGCAACGTCACAGAGTCAACAGAGATTTCCAAGCAAGGCTGTGCAGGGCAGCCCTCTGGCTGTGCCACTGGCCCTCTCGGTTCCCCCCAAGAGAGAGAGCCTGAAGTGCTCCTTCTTTCTTGAAGAGGGACACTCTGCTCCCTCCACCTGTCTTTGTACCTTTGTGCATCCTTACCTGGTGCCCCTCAAACACAAGGGTTCTCCTCTGGGCATCTTGTACATTGCTTAGAACAGGATTTCTCAACCTTGGTGACGTGAAGATGTCTGGATTTCAATTTCCAGCTATGCTGGCTGAGGGATTCTGGGAGTTGAAGTCCAGACATCTTCAAGTCACCAAGGTTGAGAAATACTGGCTTAGAATGCTACAGCAATTTATTTTGTGTTGGCTCTGCTGTGAAGTGGGAGATTAGCAAATATCACGGGACATCCGGTGTGCCAACCTGGAAGCTTTGACGCTGAATACCAGGCGAAAGACGGAGTGTAAATTCTTAATAAAAGCACCTGGAAGATTTGCCAGACTTTTTTAAGAAATAGGCCCAGAGAATCCTCCACCCTCCTACCCAAAAATGTCCCCTGCAAACAGCACTCCACTTTCCCTCTCTTATTGATATGCCTCGATGTCCCTGAAACATCCCGTGTCCATTTCGCAAGTAAAGGGAACGACCCATCTTCTTCAGGGATCAGGCGTGCCCTGGTCCGCCTCTGGCGCTGAATCTCACCCTCTAATACCAGCCATCCCGGTCACCCTGCTCTGGGGTTGCTGTGTTCCTGCATCTGTTTCCCAGCCAACAGCCGCAGATGCTCAAGAAATATAAAGAAGAAGCTAAGCAGCAGGCGGGTGCCAGTTGCCTTTCCGCAAGTACACACGTTAACATCCTTCGATCTGGCAACCCATCACCTGGGTACCATCTCCAGCCTTCTGCGGTGGATTCACTCTCCACTCAGCCAACCCTGCCTTCCTGCAAAGGGGGTCTGAAATGTGCCTTCTGGATTCCAAACAGAGCCTCCTGACGTGAACCACTGCACTATTGCCATGCGTGAGGTCTAGAATAAGGTAGGGTCAGAGGGGGGGAGAGGGAGGAGGGGGCCATCCTCTGCAAGAAAGAGAGGTTGGACACCCAAATGGTCTACTCCCCAAGGCCGCCTTCACATCTGGGCAAGGCTGCTTTGGACTTGAGAGACGTGTCCTCACCTGCCCTTCCCAGACCTGGGAAGGGAAAGGGCAGCTGGCAGAGCTCCCCTCATCCTGTAGCAGTGACCCCCCCCTTGAGAATAAAGCAGGCTGGGGAGGGGGGGGGAATCCTAACATCTCCAAGGCAACATGGCACCTGTAGCAAAGCCTCCGCCCCCTTTTTTTTTCAAACCTTCCAAACTCTTTGGCATCTCTAATTGATTCTCCAGTGCATCTGAGGTGTTAATCTGTCTGCCCAGATTTAAAGAGTTACCTATTATTATGTTCAGGAAAAAAATGTACCTCCAGAAGTGTTGTTTCTCATGCCTCAGTTATTTACACCCATCTTCCCTTCTGCTCAACACAACCCATTAATCAAGGGATGACAACTTAAAACTGTGCAAACAAGAACCACTTGTAAATCACAACGGCCCTTTTACAGTTTCTGGATGGCAGCTAAGTAAAAATTCTTCCACGGTCAGTTGCAGCTGCAAAACGACTCTGCCAGCTTCTTCTCAGCCAGGTGGGCTTCCTGCTGAGTTGCTTGGCTTTGCTTCTTTTGGCACGTTGAGGAAAGCAGGTGCTTTTTGCAAGAATGCTTCCCTCTCTTCATATGATAAACAGAATTGGGCAAATCCGGGACCAAGTTCCACATCCAGAGCAAAAGTCTTGAGCGACTGTAGATCCACCCACAGGATGACCCAGAAGAACCGCCTGTCCCTGAGAAGGAGATCCCTGAAGTCTCCCGCTCCTATCACTTCACCCAGCGGAGAGAATGGCACCCTTTGGGTCTCCATTCAGAGAATGTTCTGGTCCACGAAAAGGAACCCTCCTTTCCTCCATTATCCCAGCCTTGTACTGAGGCAATCCAGCCAGTTCAGGACACAGATCCCAAGAAGCCTCTAGGTAACTTTTGCACTATCCCCTTGGGTCCAATAGAGCGGATTCGTACCCATTGTGGAGGTCTCAGCCACTGCTGGCTGATGCCATCCCTGTTCGCATGTTCAACATGCGTGTTTAATATTCCCCTTTTCATAAAGGAACCAACAACCTCAAGTTGCTTGTGTTTATGTATCTCCCAGCCTCACTATCAATAATATTGATAAAAAACTGGAGAGAGCAAAAAGGAGATTAAACAGCAATTATACTTTGGGAGTGTTTCAAGTATCTGCAATCGAAAATGTAATGATATTCAGCATTCTATTTTTTTTAAAAGCGGCTATTAGCTAGCAATTAGTATCAGAGCCACCAGAAGAATAGCACCAATTTTAGCCCTCGCACAATCTTCATGTGGTTAATGGGGGTTCTGTCCACTAATTGGGTGCTCCAGTTGTACCCGCCCCAACCGCAGACAACACAAGCAGCAGGAAAGCAATGGATTTTTAATCGCCCTATGATGTACAGAATAATTGCTGACTTTTATCAACTAGCAGTTAAACAAAGACTTAGAAAGGAATAAACACTCCTTAATTGTATGTCTGCCACCACTCACAGGGGGATAACCTTGGAACCAGCAGCTCCATTATCAAACTTGGTCTCTTTCTCACAGACACACCAGGCAGACATGCGGCAAGGGATCCAAGGCAAAGACAGGCCTGAGATGCTTAACTTGACCAGAAAAACAAAGCACGTCTGAGTGCACCTCGGAAAGGGCCTTCTCCTTCCTCCCCTCCCTCCCCCCTCCCTCCCCAGGGACTGTTACTGAGACCTTACAGAACAGCAAACATTGGGGAGAGAAGCAGAAGGCTCCTCTAGGAAAAGTTAAGCATACTGCAAAGGTTAAGCCCAGCAGTTTTCAAACTTCGCAACTTTAAGAATTCTGGGAGTTGAAATCCACGCATCTTACAAGTTGCTATGTTTGAAAACACTGAGTTAGTCTAAATGTTTTCTTTTTAATACAACACTGATCCTCCCCAAAAGCTTTTTAACACCTTTGTAACTTTCCTTAAAACTACATCTTACATTGAAGTAGATATTTTGATGAAGCATCACTTCTGAAAATAGGGGGAAGGAAGGAAGGTTCAATTACCTGGCTGAACTCCTCCCAGGAATTGCTCCAGGTCCAGTAATGGGCCTTATAAAGCCCAATCCGCACTGCCATCATCTCATTGCCACGGTAATAAAATATTGGTCTGATTGAGAGGAGGGGGAGGGACAAAGAGAGATGTACAGCCACATGAGAAATGTAACATGTCCAAACAAGTCGCTCCCCCCCCGCCCCCCAAGGCAGCTAGAGAGATAAGGGAGACAAACTCTTTAGCAAAGCCTGGCCGGCAACTCAGCTATCAGTCAGGAGCAGGCGGCCTCCTAATAGCCCTTCTGCAAGGTTTTCAATTAGCATTTTTAAAAGCATCCATCAAGAGGGAGAGCTTGCCTAGCAAAGCCAGAATGAAACGTTATACCAATTGTCTTGCCAGTGATTGCTCATCCTTGAACTACCAGGCTGTGAAATTTCACATGGAGGAGTCCGCTGACTTAAAATGCTCAAGGGAGGAAGTCACCTGTGCGATGGAGATGCCAAAGATACAGGCGGCCAAATTGCCAACCCCAAAGCCAGGAGAAACCAAGCTTTGGAAATTTGCTTTGAACTTGAATAGAGCAACATATAGATTTCATTCAATTGTTTAAAAAAAAAAAAGACAGCACCACATTATTTGTGCAAACTCAATGTTGTGGAATCTAATTAGGCTGTGCTAATTTTAGGTCAGTCATGCTGGTATCCTGCATTGTATCGTGTCCGTAGCTTGAGCTAAAACCTTAGCAATAGAACTAATGTTGGAAGGGGCTCTTTAGAAAAAGGCCACAGGCCCTCAGCTTAAGCGGAGAAAGTTTGGTGAAAATCAAGGACACTGAAGTAGAAGTATCAACTATTAAATCTACACGTTTAATGCAGGCATGAACAAACGTGCGGTCCTCCAGGGTTGCTAAACTCCAACATCCTGTCATGCCTTATGACATGGAACGTGGAAACAGCCTGATTCAACAGCAAACCTATTCTACCTGGTCCGTACCTCTGTAGCAATTAGGGAGACCTGTGGAACAGCAGTGCAACGCTAAGCTACACGGAGTGACAAGGCAGCCACCGATGTACGTCTCGAGCTCCAGCTACAACATCTGCAAAAGCAGTTGCTTCATCCTCACGAACAGATGACAGGAGTAACCCTTCTATAAGAAGAGGCTCCCCAAATAGCCACCTATTTCTGCTGCACCTCAATAAGGCTGAGGGCGGAGAGGGGGGGTTGGCAGAAAGCTGCAAGGGGAGGGGGGTGCCCATAGCTCACCTGTCAATTAGTTTGCCTTGCAGGAGGACGGGCAGGAGGTCGATGCCGTCGATCTGCCTGTCACCGGGAGGCTGCAGTCCTGCCAGGGAGAGGCAAGTGGTGAAGAGATCCATCACATTGGCCAGCTGGTAACTCACCTGCAAGCCACAAGACGAGAGCATGTGTGGGAACTCTTGCTTCAGTGACGCAAGGCTGAAAAGCCTCTCTCTACCTGGGCCTTCTAGCCCAGCCCAGGGTCTGCAGAGAGGACCAGGGTCTCGATCAGGGCCCTTTGGTGGGGAAAGTGGGGAGCTCAGCCACTAAGCTGTGCTGCTGCTTCAAGATGGTTGGCTTTGTTCTGTCCAAACTGAAGTACCCAGATTCTTAAACATGCTTTCCCAAAAGGCAACTGGGCTTCCTTTGGGGTTTTGTATTGCTATGCTTTATTAAAGCCAAGCAAGTCCAGTTGCCTTTTGGAAAAGCACCTTTGGGACAGCCATGATGGGATGACTGAGGACAGACATGTTCCCTGATTCTGGGTCTCCCGAGAGAGATGCTGAGGACCGGCAAAGCAATTCGGGATGCTGTAGCCACAACCACCAGCAGGGTTCTCCAGAGCACCGTTTCCCAACCACGGCAACTTTCAGAGGGGTGGAATTCTGGGAGTTAAGAGTCCACACTTCTTGAAGTTGCTAAGGCTGAAAAAATGCTGTTCCGGACTACTGAAGGATGTTACGAGATGCAGAATTTCAACTCCACATACAAATTTTAGGGCTGAGATTCTGGGATGCAGCTACAGAGGAAACCCCGACCAGCAGCAGCATTTTCCCACACCAGAAATGGATGGTCAGATCCCTGTGAGTGGAATATTTGGGTAAATTCTAAGGATCTTTTTATTCTTGCCTTGCATAAAATCTCCACCAGCCCAGGACGGGTTTATGACAATTACACTAATATCAAAGAAATGGTGGAATAGAATCATTTTTAAAAGGATCAAAAGGAGGGACAAAATGAAACCTGAATGACAAAAATTAGAATATTTATGTATTTTAAATAATTAAATTAAATCGTTAAATTGTCCCACAGCATGTTGGCCGTGATGACTTGGCCGTAGCAGGTTGCCTACAGCAGGTTGTCCCATTCCACCCAGGACTGCCAGTAACCGCCTCGCTCTTCCTCCCCATTATTCCACCTGGAGCCTGGAGACGATAGCTCATTTTCAACAGCCAATTCTGTCACTGGTCTCCCACCCTGCTCCTTACATGGAGGACAGGAAACTTCTTAAAAGAAGCTAAATGCCAATGTTACAGCTACTTGGATTTATCTGCAGCACCATATTGGAGAGATAAAATCTGGGGCGGGGGTGGAAACAGGAGGACGTTGTTAGGGGTTGCCCTCTCCTATTTTCAGAGGGTGAATGTAGCACTTTCTTCTGTGGACAATCTCTTTCTTTCTTTCCTTTGCCATTCCCATAACAAAATGGGGAAGAGAAGGGAAGAGAACGTTCTGAGGAGTCGTGGCTCGGTGAAAAATAAATAATGAAAGCCAGAGGAGCTAGATCAGATATTTTCCATATCAGCAAACAACAGCCCGTATTACCGTGCGTGAGAAGAGGGGGTCTTATATATATTTTATAAACTCTCAGCACATACAGAGCGTGTTTAAGAAAATGAAATCCTTTTTGCCGCGGGCCACATCGGGAGAAGAACTAGCCAGCTCCGGCGTTATCAGCGCTTTCAAGCTCTAACTCTGAATCAAAGGCGACAATTAATAAAGTTGCCCCCGCCAGGAATGGAAAGGAGAAAAGCTAAATATTTGAAACTGGGTGAACAAATGTCAGGGTGTTTTTAAATAAAATCCTTTTACATTTATCACAGCAAGCAGACCTGATATCCCTGTCTAATTCAATTTCAATTTGTGCCTTGTGGGAGATAGTGAAGAAAAGGTTGCAGTGCTGTCTTTGGCTTGATATGTTCTTTTCTCCTTCAG
>JANHFT010008072.1:17555-28567 GCA_032467955.1 Pseudoxenodon macrops | reverse complement strand
GAATAGAATAGAATAGAATAGAATAGAATTATTTATTGGCCAAGTGTGATTGGACACACTTGGCCAATAAAGTGATTTGTCTTTGGTGCATATGCTCTCAGTGAACATGCATTAAAAAAAATACATTAATTAAGAATCATAAGATTAGTGATAGTCATAGGATACTAAATAAGCAATCAAATCATACTAGGAAACTAAATAAAACAATATAAATCGTAGAGATACAAGCATATTCTGTGAGGCTTAATGCATATTGTTTGCTTTTTTTTAACTCCTCCAACTAAAAAAAGAGAAATTCTTCAGTAATACGATGACTTCACCAGACATGGCCTCTGCAACTGCCAGAAGAAAACTGTCCAACTTCAAATTAGGGTTCTAACAATTAGAAATGACAGGAAGAGAAAGCAATATGGCTTTCATGATATCTTTTAGAATGTGTAGTAATGAAGAAAAGGAATTAAAAAAACACATGGGCACTCACAAAGCCCTTTTTTCATCATTTATATTGTGATTATAATACTTCTCTGAAGCAGAAAAAGTTGAAGAATATTACCATTTCTGCAAAGATACAGCCAATGCTCCATATATCCACAGCTGTTGAGTAATATTTACAACCCAGTAAGATTTCAGGAGCCCGATACCATAAGGTTACCACCTAAAAGGAATCGAATTGAATGGTTGTTTGATATATAAGGCCTTCTCAGGTTTAATGTGAAACTTTTATTATTCAACCACAAGTCCAAAGCACATTGAACATTTTTCAAGTCATTTACTAGAAAGTTCAAGTCATTTACTACAAGTCACATCAATACAACCTGCTGGAATTCAACATCCTCTATTACATTACATCAGATAAATTTCATATCCCTTGATATTCTCTCTTTTATTTTCCCCCTTTACTGGAAGACACTGGACCTCACAGTTGGACAAAAAGCAATATCATGTGGGAGATGGACAGAAACATAGGCCAAAGATCTGGTGGAGGAATTGTCTCAAAGGCAAAAATGAAACTGTTGGAGGCTACACAGACAATTAAAAAAAACATAAATCCTTTCTCTAATTTAACACCTTCCAATTCTAGACTGGCGGAGATTGGCTGTTTTACAAAATTTACATTTACCCTCCTCCATTTGCAAAATAAGCTTGTCTGCTCTACTCCCTGAAAGGACCCTTGCCTCTTTATGTCAAGATAACATAATGCAATGGTTAAGAATATCGGCCATAATGATCTGAAAGGAATCACTTTTTATTCTTTTCAACCCAATTGAATATTCGGAAGATATTCCACAAAGCGGCTCAAGATCCATCTTCAAGATAACCCTGAAAATAGACTAGAATGGGTCCATATTTAATGCGAGGGAAGCCCTCAAACTGAAAAATCAGTAGAATCGGACTGGAAGATGCATTTAAAAAGATCCAGTCCTTCCATGCTGCCAACTGCTCCATTTAATACACACATCTACACATCCATAGACCCACACACACTTTCTCCCCAGTGATGAGATCCAGAGTAGAGCTGCGATAAGGGATTAGAAAACATTCCAGAAGCTACGTTCTGTATGCTTTCCCTATTTTGTTTATATGAATCTTGAGCTAAAATGTCAACTAGTTTGACACATCACAGTACAGTTTCCTTTCATATAACTTAACACAGTGATAGCTAACCTTTTTCTGCTTGGGTGCTAAAAGGGCGCGCGTGCCCACACCCATAATGCAATGCCCTCCCCCCTGCATTCCCACACACACACATGCGCACAGGCCTCACTGAAGCCGCCAAACTTCCAGTTGGCCTGTTGGGCCATTTTTCGCCCTCCCCAGGCTTCAGGAAGCCTCTTAAAACCTGGGGAGGGCGAAAAAGCCTCCCCTCGCCCTCCGGAAGGTTGAAAATCAGCTAGCGTGCTGGAGCTGACACAGGGCAACGACTTGCGTGCCCTCAGATATGGCTCTACATGCCATTTGTGGCACATGTGCCATAGGTTCACCATCATGGACTTAACAGTTTAAAATCCCCTTAGGTTTTCTAGTGTTTTTCTCTATAAGCAGGCAAGAGTTTTACTCTGGGTGGACTCTTAATATACTGCAACAACCATTCTATCTGCTGTAGTTAGGTGATCTTTATGGGATGAGATTATTGGCCTTTCTATACTGACAGCCACCCTTTCTTTTATGGCCCCTATACACTTCTTCTAGCACCAGTCTCCTTCGGGAAGAAGAAGAGCCTCACTTTTTAAAACAGATCTCTCCCCAGGTCTCTGAAACTGTCCTAACCCTAAATGATTTACTTCTTGTGTGCTTAACAAATTCTCCTTTATCATTCTAAAAATGAAAATTTAATGGTAAATTTCAAGAAGTTCTTAGGGCTACACTTAAGGTTTTTTTTGAAGTGGCTACAAACATAGCTCCCTCTTTCTCGCATGCACACTCATCTCTGTGTGATTTCTTTTCAGGGGTTGACCCAGCAACTTACATAACTGAGAGACAGACATTACCTCATGTGTGTAGGTACGTAGGGGAACTCCAAAAGCTCTAGCTAGGCCAAAATCCGCTAGTTTGATGGCTCCCATTTCATTTATGAGCAAATTCTGTGGCTTCAGGTCTCTGTGGATAACTCTGTGAGAATGACAAAAGCTTACACCTTGTAGCAGTTGGTAAAGATAGCTCTAGAAAGAAAAAGTACAGAGAGCACATATGAAGAAACTGTAAAGTTGACACGTCATTTCCTAAGCAAAATAGCAATAGCACTTAGACTTACATACAGCTTCACAGTGCTTTCCTAGCCCTCTCTAAGCAGTTTACAGAGTCAGCATATTTCTTCTAACAACGTGGCTTCTCATTTTGCCGACCTTGGGAGGATGGAAGGCTGAGTCAACCTTGAGCCAGTGAGGATCGAACTGCCAGCAGTCGGCAAAATTAGCCTGCAATGCAGCATTCTAACCACTGCGCCACCATGGCTCCTATGTTGTATCTCAAAATTCTGCTAACATATATGGGCTTCCAAAATAGAGACAGCTACTAAGTGATAGCAGAGGGTTAGAATAGAATACATATATCTTAGCTGCCATATGGTGATTGTCTACATTTTTTGCTAACTTCACCTGAATTATCAAACAAAATAAACAGATTCCAGGTCAGTAGCTTTTTTAGCCCTGGAGAATGACACTATTCCCCTTCAAAAAACAATTTGGGTGGTCTGGAGAAGCATGATGGACTTGAGCACTGTAATTCTGGGAGAAGGGACTGGCATGAAGGTTTTCCTGACTCAGTGATGGCCCAAATGATGGCCCAAAATCATGAATTGACTTTAGGCAGGACTAGAACGCACCATCACCTGATTTTTAATCTAGTGCTTTTACACCAAGAAGCAGCATTTACTTAACTCTGGTTTCAGATATATTATCCCACACTGAGAATTACATATAATTTGAATGAAATGTTATAAACTTTTCAAATATTATACGCATATCAACATTCTAGGGTCCTTTCCCCTTAAATAACAGCTTCAGGATAACAGTTTGTATTAAAAAAAACAGTATGAGGTAAAGCTGTTTAATACTTTTGCACAGCTGCTACTTTTGCAATGCCAAATCATTTCCTAAAATCATTTTTTCTTTCACAGTTAAAATGAATTTCTAAACATGGGATGGGAAATCCATGTAGATTTGAAAGGAGATGCAATTGGAACAGCAATCTCAGCAGGAAGAATAAAGATTAAGTATTCATAACTGCTGTCAAACTTCATAACTGATGTCAAAACTAGATTTTCTATCATGAGCCAGAGGAAAAAAGAATAAAGTGTATGTCAAAGATTTTGCAACATTCCAGGTAAAAGGAACAAGAATCACATGGGATACCAGCTGGTCAGTTAGAATTCACAAACAACCAGCGGCACATAGTCAGTCCTATGAGGTACACCAAATCAGAAAAATAAATTCATAGGTATACTAAAACTATACTTTACTATAACAGAATCTTGCAAGTCAACCTGTGACTTCCCTTCCTTCCCACTTATACCACAGGGAGGTGGGGGTGGGGTGAACCAATCTGTCTTTTTAAAATATTTTCCTGCCTTCCTGGACTCAATGCATATCTCTGCACCTGTTGTTGTCTTAATGGTTTCTGGGTGGTTTCTCCAAGATTACCTCCCTGGCTTCCTACAACCATACATACCGGTACATATATACATATATATACTGCACAATCACACACACACACACACACCATCTTCTTTTTCCTCTTCCTTGACTGAATAGTCCTTTCCTGCAGCTTCCAAGATATCTTACTATATAGCTGGCAGAGTACTATGACATTCCTACGAATATATTTTTTTTGCAGGCAGACAGAAAGTACTGTTCATTGCAGTGGGCCAGAGAGAAGACGGTTGGTCCACATGAGTTGTAGGTTGAACATCCACGTTGCAAAGGGACAATCTGAAAGTAGTTTGAAAGTGTGCTAGTTAATTGCCGGAGACAGATAAAAGATAGTTCTCCAGATTGGGGCCCATGAGTGAGGGTATTTGAGCCAACTGCTACCTTGACTAAGCTTAGAGGAAGCTCTCCTGTACGAGATGAGTCCATGTACTTTTTAAGATCTTGATTCAAATATTCAAAGACTAAGTATAGCTTCTTCTGATTATGTACTACATCAAGGAGCCTGGAGGGGAAAAAATTAAATACAGTCACTTGAGTATTTAGATAAAATATATAAGCATGATTACTGTAAGCTCTTCAATACGGCAGAAAGAGAATCAATGGAAGAGGGTGATAACAGTGCTTTAAGATTAAGGAAAATCTAATCTGAAATCTTTACAGGAAACTCACTGGGTGACATGGGTCAAGTCTCTCACCTCTCAAAGAGTTTTTATGATTGATGTTATGATTGTTTGCCACCCAGAGTCACTTTTTTTGAAATGGGCAGCTATAGAAATTGAATAAATAAATAAATATAAATAAATAACAAAGGAAAATTGTGCAAGGTAATATGAATTCTTTGGAGGCAGGGGATGACATCGCAATGCACAAGTTAAACATCTAAGGGTTAGGTTAAGGTCTATTTTTATATATGAATAAATGCAATATTAGAATTGCTATCTGTGAAAATACTTGATATTCATAGAATATTGTATATCCTAATAGATATAAAGACCAGTAGCTTTTCTTATGAATATCAGAAATGAGGAGGTGATAAGCCGCCTGGGAAAGCCAAGGGAAATCATCAAAACCATAAAAAAGCGAAAGTTAGAATATTTTGGACATGTGATGCGACACCCAGAAAAATACAGCATATTTAAAGTTAATCCTCCAGGGAAAGATTGAGGGCAAATGAGGTCCAGGCAGGAGAAGAACATCGTGGCTTCAAAGTCTAAAGGACTGGTTTTCAAATAGCACTCTTTCGTGCGGCTGTTGATAAAAGTAGGATTGCCAACACGATTGCCAACGTCCGATGACGGATATGGCACAAGAAGAAGAATAGAACACATCATATTATTCATTCATCTGGTCTATTTGATCTGTCAGAACAAACATAGTTACAAGGATTGCTTAATATTAAGCCAGAGTTAACTAAATAAGCGAAAGGCAAGAAATTTAGCTTTTATTCTATTGAAAGTAATTTTTAGAGGCACAAAATCTGGAGTTGAAAAGAATTCACAGGACTGATGTTTATTTTAATACCAAAGAGCAGATAAAAAGATCTGGGAAGAAAGGGAATGATTATAAGGAACAAGGGTGGTATGGTATGAATTAATTAAATGTGTATACTGTGTGCTGCCTTGATGCAAACTGTTTGCTCTATTTATAGCTGAAGGGCATGGGGATCACATATATTTTGAAAAGATATAGTAAAAGAAGGGGAATTCAGGCAGTGACTCCAGAGTTTGCCTGGAGAAGAGGCAAAGTTCATTCATAAAGAGTCGGATGAGTTAACTCAGTGCACACCATCTTTTAAAGAAATGTGTTTCTGCAGTGGGAAAACACTAATTAGCAGAAATAATTAATTAAACACATTTAGGCGTTTGTTTAAAAAAATGTTTGTTTGATCATGTAATTTTGCTTGGAAATAAAATGAAAAATACGGATTACAAGCAAGTTGTTTTGTTTGTTTGTTTGTTTGTTTATTGATACATTTAATATCCTGTCTTTCTGTCCACATAGTTGAAATTAACAAAAATAAAATGGAACAGAAATCTGAAATGGATGGTATTTTAAAGGTTTCTACCCTCGACTTAGATACATTGTTTAATATGTCTAAAAAAGTGGAAAAATAAATCAAATCAGCCTAGAGAAAGTCCTGTGGAAATGCTTTGGAATACATTTATGAATTAATAAAGCAGAGTTATATGTATGGATTTTAATTCTTCGTTCATAATATGATTCACTAAGAAATATAATTTCACAATGACAGTCGATATAACATTATTAACTTCAAACTTAAGATAATGAATATTAAAACTTAAAACTACCCACATAGACACTTATTCCAGATCCTTTTTATTTTGCAGTTGAGCATTGCACTCAAGTCATCACCTCATCTGAATATCCTCTGAGTCTTGATAGAGATCTGATCTTATCTTTCTTGATATTCTCTGCTACTTTCTCTTGGGAGAAAACCATATGCATCCATTATCTTCTGGAGGCAGAAATGTGGTCAAAAGTATTATGTGAATATATATTAGAATGACAGGCTGAAATGCTATCTTCTGGGCAGTGTTATTAATTATAGCTTGAAAAAAGATTCCAATTAAATGGAAAAGGCAAGGTAAGTGACCTGGTTCATTGAAGACCTTGGATCCAATCAAGTCAGGTGGCCTATTAAACAAGAATCTGTCACTGCTTCTAGGTGCTGAACGTTCAAGTGAAATAGCTCTCACGATTGATTCTTAACCCAAATATGAATAATTTCCATTCATTAAGAGCTGAGAGCATCAGGAGGGGATGGAATATCCAAAGGTAAGACTCAAGATTAATTATACATCTTTCCCCTTCAGACTAGGTCAACATTACATTTTGGTTTAAGCTGGAGCTACAGAAAATGTATCTTGGTAAAGGAAGTGCAAAAGAATATTGATTCTCTCCTATTACTACAGCTACTCCTGGGCTGCAGAGGAATTGAAGGAATTAATGAAGCAGAGGACAGCACATTTCACAAAGCTAAACAGGCAGCCATTGAGAAGACACATACTTTGTGTAGCATGTTGTTCCAAGTTCACTTGGGTAAAAAAAATTGAGAACAGCAAAACCTAGATGTTTTGGTATACAAAGATTAAATGAATTAATGAAGTATTTTCCTGAAGTTTTTCTACAGTACTACCTTGGTTGTGAGAAATGATGAAAATGGGGCTCACTTATGTTACAATAAAGATCTAACAGAGATATCACAAAGATTTTTGGAAACAATTTGGACTGCTATGTAAAACAGGCTTGTTGTCAGAAAGACTTCTCTCACTCTTAATCCTGATGGGGCAATAGTAATACCATCTTGTGTTATATAGAATTAAAAATAAATTATAACAGCTACTGATCTTGAGTTGAATCGAAAACCAGCAAGATAGACCAATCAGATACAGAAGACATATACAATCAGCTAATTTGTTTGGTTTTTTTTAATCAAGAAGCTTAGAACCAACAAGAATCTCTATGCAAGGTCTAGTTCTTTGATAAAAGATACTATGGTATTGATTATGTTACCTTCTAATGCAATGAGTCTCCTCCAGATACTGTAGACTACAGTGGCCAGAACTGGTTATCATTGGCCATATTAACTAGAGCTGTGAATGTTTGTCTGAAGTATCTGGAAGACGTTAACTTACCTATTCTTCTTTCCACGCATTTAACAGCACTCCATTTCCTTTGTTGTATAAAAGAGACAGTTCCAAGGAAGGAAGGAAGGCAAGCAGACTAAGATAACCAGTCTTAATCATTACATCTTCACTTCAAAATCCATTAGCATAAGTAATTCCTCCTCCTCTACCAACAATATTCAAAATTCAAAATTCATGTCTTATAGTACCTTATAGTAAAATCAATGGTGGGTGAGAAAGAATTTAGTGCTTCCTCCCCAGTGCTTCTCATTTATAAATCAGAAGAGCCTAGAAGATATACTGTAGCTGCTGATTGAGCCCCTGCATATAATTCAATTTAAGTTTTAAGCCTAATTTATCTTCAACTGGCTTTAATAAAACAAAACCTGTGATTAACTCTGCCACAATGAAATTAAAAGAACTGGCAAATGATTGTTACGGCAGAATGATACATAAAATCTACTTTCAAGGAGTACTGTTTTCAAATAGCAATAACACTTAGACTTATATATCACTTCATAGTGCTTTACAGCACTCTCTAATTGATTTAGAAATGTCAGCATATTGTCCCTAACAAACTGGATCCTCATTTTACTGACCTTGGAAGGATTAAAGGCTGAATCAACCTTGAGCTGGTCAGGATTGAACTCCTGGCAGTGAGCAGAGTTAGCCTGCAATACTGCATTCGAACCACTGTGCCACCACGGCACCTCCAAATACACGGAGAACAGTTCCAGTTGCATGTGGATTTGGTTTTAAAATATTATTTGAAATTTAGAAATAAGTTTTCATTGGCAGTTCACATGGGCTTTGAATTTGTGGTCAACATAGGAACAATATTCTTTTAAGATATATAGGAATAGACAGCATGTTTGTATATTATTTAGAAACATAAAGACTATTATATGATATATCCAAGTGTAGTACAAGTCAATCAAAAGTATATAGACTGGTTTTGAAGAGTGTGCAGTGCTCTCTTTAGCAGTCTTGCTATTAAGTTTGAAGCGAGTGTTTGCCTTCATTCTCCAAAATGCACCTTTCCCTCTCATGCTGAACAAGGCTCAGGCTTCATTAGTGATTATTCAAGATCTAAATCACAGCCGCAAGATTTAGTAGTAGAGCATTCATATTTCCTTCTGATATGCTTCAAAGAAATAATGTAAATTTGGGGGATTGTCACTTCTTTGTCTTTTCTACAGTCATCATATTACTTTACGTAATGCAAATGAAAATACAACATCTCCTATTTTTTGCTTGAGAGAAAAGCTGGGAGGAATGATAGGAATTTATTTACCATGGAAGCAGTAACATGAATAACAGAAGGCTTAACTTTCTCTGACATTAACACTAGCAATATAATACATTGTTCTTTAAAAAGAAAGGTGTGAAAACAAGCACTAATAACTTTGCAGTGATATTTCATACTTGACATTCACTATACTAGAAGCACCTAGTGGATCTTGAAAAGCAAAGCAAGGCTACACAACACATAACAGTAATCACATAACAGTATCTAGTTAGTAATAATCAGTATCTGGTTAGTAATCAGATGAAAAATCATGAAAAAAAATGAACAGGATTGTAAAGTAGACTAGTATGTTACAGTTTGATAGAACAGATTTTGCATGCAATGGATCGATTTTCTGCAGCTATTTACATAATTTGCATAATGTTCTCATTACACGAATAATATAAATTATATAATCTCCATCATGTGTATATATGCAAATTACATCATTTTGTGTCAACTGACATCCTTTGTGGAATTATTCAAAGGATACAAATTGACATAAATGATGTCATCAGGCAAATGATGTCAATTGACACAAATGACATAATTAACATCATTTGGGTAATGTCACTGTGCAAATAACCTAAATCTCTGTGATGAGGAATGTTCATTTTTGACAGCTTGTCATGAATAACTTCCCCACCACCACCATCAGTACATTAAAACAGCATTTTGGTTGTGTTACCCCATGCTTCAGGGACAATCATTTTTTGGGAGAATGGTGGTACAGATAGATTTAGTGAAACTATTTCTGAATTAGTTTAATCAGTTCAGGGAGAACGTTATCCATTGTGACCCTTTCATTTGAGTTACGCATCAAGTTTGGCATTGATCTGTCAGAGCAGAGCCTGCAATCCAATCTGCATAATCCCCATTCTCTAAAGTTGTGCAAAGTGCTTTCCTCTTGCTATCTGACTGAATTTAGCTTTTACCCAAATATTAACAAGCAGGATGTTAGCTAGACCAATGGCATTCCCTTTTAGATATGAAGCACTTCATTGGCATAACTATACATTTCACAAAACTATTTGAGTTGCATTTACTTGTTATGATTGTGTATTGTTCCTGCTTCTCTTTTGCATTTTCCTTTGCAAATTTGTCGGTTTCAACCCACACCCATCATAAATTGCAACTGAAGACATGAATATATGTACTTCTTTTGAAAAAAAGAAATGGAATCTAAACTGACAATCAGAGGTTTCCTACCCAATTTGGGTAAGTCAAAGTGATTTTCTTCTCCTGGGCTCATATAATTAACCTTCAATTCATGCACACAAACACCTTGTTGGATTTCTTACAGTTGAACTGTTAAAAATTACATAAAGGGAGCCAGGGACCCAATCTGCATGACTGCAGTATTAAAAATGCAGTCATAATAACAGTATCTTATTAAAGTGAATTAGTATCTAAAGACAGATTATAAAACATAATTGATGATGCTATTCTTGTAGTACAGGGAAGAATGGAAACAGGATGAACCGAACATTAAATTTGAAGTGGGAAATTCCTAATGCATGGAAGAAATGGATGAAATCTCTAACTGAATGAGAGTAAAAAGATGTGCACAAAAGTACATCTGAGTACAGCTACAATCACTTTTATGAGATGGTCAGCTATAGAAATCAAATCGATAAATATAATACTGAACCCCAACATCATCACAATAACCTTTAAGTATATTCATTAATTATATCTCTTTTTGGCCTTATTTTTAATTTCAATTTCATTCCATTCATTTTCATATCAATAAACCAATTCCTTTTTATTTTTTTTGATAATAATTGCTTTTTTATTTTTTAAATGTGTATTAACTGTCCAGAGTCCCATTTGGCTACATGTAATTGAATGAATAAATGAATGAATGAATGAATAAATGAATAAATAAATAAATAAATAAATAAATAAATAAATAAATAAATAAATAAA